>RJWT010012659.1:0-22299 GCA_004365215.1 Cuniculus paca
TTTAAACTTCTTTTGTTTTGGCTTGTTTTATTTTGTTTTGGTTTTTGGTACCAGGGATTGAACTCATGACCTCATGCTTGCCAGGCAGGCACTTAGGCCACTGAGCTAAATCCCCAGCCCTCCTGGCTTGTTTTTTTAAGACAAGGTCTCACTATAGTTTAGACTGGCCTTGAACTCACTATGTAGCCCAGGCTGGCCTTGAATTCATGGAGATCCTCCTGCCTCAGCATCCCAAGTACTGAGTTTACAGGCATGCACCACACAACCTCCCAAATGCTGGAATGACAAGACTGTGTCATCACATCTGCTTCTCCTAAGAATTTTAAGCCTCTGTATAATTAAAAAAAAAAAAGTAAAACCAAAAAGTATAGGCTGGAAAAAGCCCAGTCACAAATATAGCATCCAAAGGATATATATTCAGCATATTTATAGAAATCCTTTAGATCTATTTTAAAAAAGAAACAAAAATATCATTAGGTAATTCTAAGTAAAAGATACCTGAAAAGCCAATGGAAATACAAAACAATTCTCAGTCACACTAAGTAAACAAGGAAACAAAAATGAAAACAATGAGACCATCATTTCACCCATCAGATTAATAGATTTAACATGTTCCCGTTCGTGTCTTATACTACCTGATGGGACTGTCTCATGCCGCCAGATGGGACAATCATGCATGTACCATGGGTGGTTCAGAGCCACCTGGCAGCAAGACATAAATAATGGCCCTGTCATAAACAGGCTGAAAAAGCCTAGCTAGACACAGTAGTGCATACCTGTAACCCCAGCTACTCAAGAGACCGAGGCAAAAAGATTGCGAGTTTCAGTCTAGCCTGGGCAACTTAACCAGCCCCTGTCTCAGAATAAAATAAAAATGGCTGGGGATGTAGCTTAGCAGAAGACTGCCCCTGGGTTCAGTCCCCAGGACCACGTATACACATGGACACATATGTACGTACATATGCACAGGCTTAATAATACCGAAATGAGATACTGTAAGGGGTACTCTTCATATACTGATGAGAAATGAAAGTGTTCTGTAATTATAACTAATAATATTTTAAATATGAACATTCTATGACCCAATAAGTTTAGAAATCAACCCTGAGGAAACATAGGTGTACTCAAGAGGCATTTTTATTAGATTGCTGTTTGTAATAGCCCCAAACCTGCAAACAATGTAAATGTTTATCAATTGGGAAACAGTTAAATAACTATAATACCTTTGTAACAGCCAATAAAATGTAACTTAAAAGCACGACCGGGAGGTGGGGGTGGGAGGGTGAAGACCAGGAAGGAAGCTAAGCCAGGCCTGTGAGGGTGTCCCCCTCCCCATAAACAACCAGCTGAACTGGAGGAACTGTACTGTTTGACTGACTTTGCAAGCCTAAAGCCAGTAGTCTGAACAACTATTTAGAGGACAATAATGCGCAATACAGTAACTATTGTAGATTTCCTACTGTCTTATCACCGTTTTGATTCATTTTATTGTTGTTTAATTTCCTTTAAAATTATAAAATTAAAAAAATAAAATAAAATGTAACTTAAAGAAATGTACCCAAGACATAGTTGTGCAAATGCTAATAAAGGACATACCGTTGAGTCAAAAAAGAAAAAAAAAGCATGCATGCAGACCCCTGCCAACTGATACCATGTAAAAATATTCATGTATTTCTTTTTACCAAGGATTGAAGCCAGGATTTCAGACACAGTAGTCACGCACTCTAACACTAACATATATCACCAGCCTCAAATCCATATTATTTCTACAAATATACATTGTATAGGAATAAAATTAGAAAATCCTGTAAAGGTACATCTAAATTTATAGTAGTGGTTACCTATAAGGCAGTTAACAGTTTTGGAAGGTTAATGTAAGAAATCAAAATACTACAGATAGTGATAGTATATTTTATTTGTGTAATTAAATACAATGTTTTAAAGGGAAAATGTATGAACACAATAATTACAAATGTGAAATGTGCATATAAAATAAGAATAAGAAGACTGTACATACAGCTTAGTAGCAAAGCACTTGCTTAGCATGCACAAAGCCCTGGGCTTAATCCCCAGTACACTAACAAGAGAAAAAAAAAAGATAAAGACTAAGAAGATACATAATCGTAAAAAAAATTGTATTGAGATGGTTGGATGTTTTCTATAGTATTACTTCTACACTTTTACAAAGAAGTTTAAAATATGTAAGTTACAGTAAATATTTTTGGAGTTTTGGGCAAAGATTAATTTTAAAGGTGGTATGTGCCAGGCAGAGTGAGGCACACTGGTAATCCCAGCACTCTGGGAGGCTGGGGCAGAGTCCACAGCCTGGGATCCTTAGCAAGACACTGTCTCAAAATAAAACAAAAACAAAAAAGGGCAGAGGATATAGTTCAGTGCAAAGGCCTCATGTTCAATCCCTACTATCAACCAAAAAAAAGATACTTGATGTTGGCAAAGGCACAAGGAAACAAGTATTCGTAAATTCTATTGAAAGTCCATACTTTCTTAGTTTTGTAATTTAGGAATGTTTACTCAAAATTTAAAATGTATGTATGTAATGACTCCAATATTCTACTCTAAAGACTATGTTTTCCTTCCTCAAACCTAAGGGTTAGCCACTCCCCTGACATCTGAAATATCTTTGGGGGTATTTTGGATTTTTTCTGTTAAGACAAGGTCTCACTATGTAGACCAGTTTTACCTCAAACTCAAAATCCTCTTGCCTCAGTCTCCCTAGTGCTAGGATTATAGGCATGCAACAACATGCCCAGCTTCACTTCCCTGATTTTTGTAATTTTTTTGCTCCTTTTTACATTTTTGCTAATTATGCAAAATGACACTAATGTGTTAATTATACTAGGTCAACCTACTATAGCAAACAGAGGCATAAAGGCTCAAACACAATACACATTAATTCCATCCAGGTGGGCATACTGGGAAACTCAGGTTGACATGACAATAGCTCTGCCACTTTCAACATCTGATCTGAAACACTGCTCTGATTAATACCCATCCTAGAAGCAAAGGGCACTGAGAACCATGAGAGGAACACTTAAGAACTGTGTGTAGACGTGGCACTCATCAATTCCACTCGATTTCATAAAGAAAACAACTTTATTTCAAGATAGGCTGGGCAGTGAGGTGGAGCTACCCCTGTGTTAACTAATAGGAATGAAAGAAAGAACAGATTTGGATAGACAGTAGTAGTGCCACATATCTAAATAATACAGCTGAAATTTACCTGCTTTTGAACTTTACATGAATGGAAACATACAATGATTCTTTTGTGAGTGGTTTTTCTTATTTGTGCTTACTTTCTTTAAACAAAACTGTTTTAAACAATGTGTGCAGAGAATGTGGTAGAGAAGAGTTTTGCAACCTAAGCTATACAGTTCCAGAAACAAAGCTGCCTTCACAAATCGTACCCTTCACAAAATCACACTCCTTACTTCTCTCACAAGGAAGAGGGCTGATTAATGCACTCAGTCCCTGTGACTGACCATGCTACCCACTCGACTTCACTTAAAGCATCTTATTTCCATGGCTTCTACATCATAAATTTGTACTGAGAGTCATCCCACTCCTCCCCCAGCAATCTCTCTCCAGCCCAAATGATAATGAGAATTTGCATAAAGGTTATGTGAGATACTGGGTAAATTTTATAACCAGAGAACAAAACACTGACTGATTTGAACTTAGGCCCTCATGACCTTGGACTCATTACCACTAACTAAACTGACTCACCAAAGAGTCTACACATGAAATATTTAAAGCTGAACACTAAGTCATTTTCTTCAAAGAGAATACTTCAAAAATACTTTTCCTTCTCTTAACTGTGGTTGCCTTTAGCATCAGTAACTGAAAAAGGTGAGAGGGAAGCATGTATTTTGTAATTTTTGTTTGGAGACAGGATCTCACTATGTAATTCAGGGTGGCCTTAAATTCACTATGTAGCCCAGGCTGGCCTCAAACTTGTGGTGATTCCCCTGCCTCATCCTCCGGGTGCTGGGATTATAGGTATAATAGTTTTAAGGATATGTTGATACATTCAGTGATATTCTGCCCTTCAAACGCTGACACCTAATTTTCCTTCTCCTTGCTATAGTGTGGGCTGTATTTGGTGACTCACTTGATAAAAAAAAGAGTGGTGAAAATGATGGTAATTTGTCATAAGACACTGGGGCCTCCATGTTTGCATGCATTCGTGTGCACAAGGTGAGATCAAAATATACAGCAAACATTTACATTTTTTTGTTTGTTTTTTGGGGTTTTTTCGAGACAGGGTCTTCCTATGTTAAGTGGGCTAGCCTTGAACTCACTTATGTGGCCCAGGATGGCCTCAAACTTACAGTGATCCTCCTGCCTTAGCATCCCAAGTGCTGGGATTACAGATGTGCACCACCACACTCAGCTGAACATCTAAAGTTTTTAAAATTTATTATAGTAAAAGACACATTGTCAGGCCAGGGATACAGCTCAGTGGCACAGTGCCTGCCTGACAAGTGCAAGGTCGTGAGTCTGATTCCTGGTACCCAAAAAAAAGACACATTACCATTAATCCCTCTCAAAACTCTTCCTTGCTTCAAACACACATCCCATCATTCCTGTCACTTTGTGAGTGCCAGCCAATGGAAAGGCAGGCTCATAAAAGCATTACAGTGTGTCCTCATCAATTTTATTCACTGGATCTGGCACCATGCAACTTCTGGCTCCCCTCCTCCCCCCGCAGTCAAAATGACCATAAAAGGTAAACATTTTGAAACAATTTAGGACACTGAGGGAGCCACAATAGCACAACTGAAGATAAAAAAGAGAACTTCCAGAACTGCTTCAGAGAGTGGCAAGAACAATGAGATGAGTATTCAAAACCAGGAAGAGTACTTTGATGGGAATGAATGTATCTTTCATTGTAATAAGTTTTTTTAATTTAAACATTTACCATATTTTTCAATCACACTTCTATACATGTTACATCTCATCATGAGAAGAGGTTAGCTGCCACACTGTGAAAATAGTCAGAAGCCCTGTGGAGAGGTTCACGTAACAAGGAACTAGAGTTTCCTGCCAATGGCTGGTAAGGAATTGAGGCCTTTAATCAACAGCCATGTGAATGAGACACATTCAAAGTAAATCTTCCAGCCCCAGTCAAGCCTTCAGATAACTATGATCTCATGGGTCCCAAGCCTGAGCTATACAGCTAAACTGCTCCTAGATTTCCGAACCACAGAAACTGCAAAATAACTACTATTTTGAGACATTTTTTTTCCCAGAGGCAATAGATAATTAATTTCCTATTTCCTGTACATAATTTTCAAATTATGTTAGCTTCTCTAATTTAATAGAGCTCAATTTTTGGGAAAGGTTCCCTGTCTAAACATTCTCCACAACCACTAAATATAAAGACTACAAACTGGTACTCTTTTAGACTCTACTGGAAATATCCTCTTAAGGATATTAAGATCCTGTTCATGATATAATTTATAAAGTGGTGGTAGAAAATTAGTGGCATCGGTCATCCACCATGTAATACACCTGAATGCAAAAGAAATCTCAATTAATAAAATGCAGTTTATTAGTGTCTAAAGGTTTAACTTTCATTCTAGAATGAAAACATACAATGAAAAACTCAGGACCAATCACAATTAGTTAAGCAGCATGTTACTGTTCCAAATTCTTTTTTCTTTTAGCCAATTTTATAGTGATACATACTTGTATTCCTCAAACTAGTCTTAACTTTTCTTAGATTTAACTTTAACCTAGTTTCCCCAGGTTAACTTGTCCCCAGTTTCCCTCCACAAACTACCAAAGGATTTTATTTGTATTTTCTTCTTGCCATCACTTATTCACTTACTCACTTACTACTCCCATATCATTCAAGAACTATACAAAGGTCTATGTATGTTATTTTCCTATCTTTCTTATATAAAAAGCAACACACTATACATATGTGTACATATACACTTCTGTACCTTCCTTTTTCACTTAACTGACAGTGAAGATTTCATTTCACTTTTAGAAAAAAAAATCAGTTTTTTATTACAGGAATGAAGATAGATGTATAATTTGTATAATTTTATTTTTTAATTTGTGTAATTTTAATACAGCATTTGAAAGTCTGGTTCAGAGGAGGTACTACTGGCTTTTAAATTATTTTTCTTTACAGAACAAGAAAAAACTTGCCCCAACATTTCAACTAATGATGAGAACACAGTTATGATACACGTTAAACAATATTATCATCAGGAACATTATCAGAAAATATAAACATAATATGCAATACTAACCTAAGAAACAAAGAACCTATGCTCTATTCTTGAGATCTAGTATGTTTGAAAAGCTCCTATTTATATTTCCTGAGAATAATCCAGAAAAGGCTCAGCAAATCATAGCAGAATCTTTCATGCCCTCTTTCCTCACCTAAATGGAATACACATTATGCTTCAGAAATAGAAATAGCATCAATTAAGCAATGCTACTCTTCTTCCTATGTGCTATATAGAAAATCCTTAGCTGGCTTCCTCAAAGATTATTAGCTAAATCTTATACTGCTATAAGAAATAAACACAAAAATTACTTAGATTTTAGTCACAATAATCCTCAACACATAAATTTGCTTCCAGAATAACTTCTAAATGTATTTCTTCCTTGGATTTAATTCTCAAAAGCTGATGTATAGGAAAGCTGCAGATCAGTACAACCAACCATAAAAGTAAGAAAGTAACAGACCGTATATTAATATGTTCCAACCAAAAGTAAACAAGAAAAAAAATTTCGTACAATGATCTTTGCATAGGAATGAAAGGAAAGGAAACCAAAAATAAAGATCACAGGGCACTGCACTGGGCATTCCCAAAGACAGGTATTAATGAGAATTAAATAAAATGAAACCACTAGAACCACATGTCATAAAATACTGCTGTGACAAAAATTATAAATAATATCTTTTGTAAAGAATGTTTAATAAAACTGGCTATGGTATTATGTTAAAGAATTGTATCAAGTAGTATACATGCTGGGCATGGCAGTGCATACCTGTAATCCCAACACTCTAGACTAAAGCAGGAGGATCATGAGTTCAAGCAGCACCCTATGTAGCAATAAAGAAAAAAACAGAAAGGGCTGGGGAAGTAGCTCATTGCAAAGGTCCTGAGTTCAAGCCTAGTGCCCAAAAGAAGAAAAAAAAAAAGTAGCAGTAGTACACAGTGCTAAACCATGGTTCACACCTATAAGTTCCAATTACTCAAGAAGCAGAGGTCTGAGGATTGCAAATTAAAGACCAGCCTGGACAATCTGGCAACTCAAACTAAAAAACAAATGGCTGAAAAGGCTGGTAAGGATGAGACTCAGTTGTAGAATGCTTCTAGATTCCAACCCTAATGCCAAAAAAAAAAAAACACCCCACACAGAAACCAAGTCAGTAAGAAATGAGAGAAAGGAATCTTAGCAGAAAGTTCTCCTACATACATTAATAATTTAACCATCCTAGAGCAACTGCTTGGAAGTAGGTCATATTAATTCAAACTGTTAGGTATCAAATGGCTCTATCACTTACTAGGTACACAATAGTGAACAAGTTTTTTAACTTCTGTTTGCCTCAGTTTTCTCACCTTTAAAGAGAGCAGTCATTCCAATAGAATAGGAGGCTATAATGAGTAAATCAGATAACTCGTAAGCATAAAAGCATATAGTAAATGCTCATGGAATGGTACCTAGTACTGTAGTACTAGTAGGCTACACATAATTGGAAAATAACATTCACAAAAAAATCTCATTCTATTAATTCTAACTTTACTACAGAAGCAATTAGGTGGAAAAATACTTTAGAGGGGGGAGAAATACAAAAAAGAGTGAAAAATTCATGATTTTAAAGCTTATAAACATACCAATATACAAATTTCATATTCATCAAATGTCAAGTCCTGCATGATAATCACTACCTACTGCTCAACATCACTGAACTATATTAGTGCCTCGGTTCACGAACTCAATCCTCTCCATGATTCTGGTCGCAAACTGAACTGACATGAACTGAATCAAATTTTCCCATAAGGTCAACAATGAACCTGGCCATCGAATTTGATTGCTCTCACCTAACTCAGTTTGTAACCAGAATCGTGGAAAGAATCGAGTTTGTGAACCAGGGTACCACTGTATTCAAAAGTTCACACTTTACCAGGAACTTCAAAAATAACTGATATGAAGCATGATCTGAAGATTCTGGCAAAGACATAAAAATAAATGCAGTAACTTAGCAAAACAAAGGAACAAAAAGAATAAAAATAAAAAGGTAGACATTTGTGTTAATACTTTTACTTTGCAGGAACAGAAGACTGAACCTAGGACCTTCACACTTAGCTACATCCCTAGCCCTTTTTTTATTTTTTATTTTTAGAGAAAAGGTCTCATTAAGTCATTAAAATTGCCCAGGCTGGGCTCCAAATTGTAATCTTTCTGCCTAGGCCTACCAGAATGCTAGGATTACAGGTATGCACCACCATACCAGACTTAAATTTTAAATCTTCCGTCCTCCTTGAGCTCTTTTTTTGTTGTAGTTTGACTGTTTTTCAAAACATGAGTTAACTGACTTAAAAACAGTTTTTGATAAAATACTTTTCAAATGCTAAAGGTAGCCAGGTATTGTGGCGTAAAACCTATGATCACAGCACTCAGGAGACTGAGGCAGTGGGATCAACTGCCAGGAGTTGGAGGCCAGTCTGGGATACACTGTGAGTGGAAGGCTAGCCTGGAACACATAGCAAGTCCCTGTCCCAAAACAAACAAACAAACAAACAAACAAACAAACGACAGCCACCAAAAAAAGCTAAAGGCAAACAGAAGCACAAGTATTCAAACTTAAAGGTAGTAAAATATTACAAAGCCACTGATAAATTCTTACCACCATAAAATCGAATCATACAGCCAAGGTCAGGATTTGTAGCCTCTTCCTGTATGCGCACAGGATCGTCAAATCCCAGCCTGGATAAGTAATCATAAACAATCTGAAGAGGTCGTTCGGTAGGTTCCAGTCTCCTGCTTACACAATTCAAAAGAAAAATATTTGGTAAGTAACAAAAATGTTTCATTTAATATTTTTAATGTTTCAAAAATACTTTTGGTTTTTATTTCTAGATCAAGATTTTCTTTAATAGCACATGATACAAGTCTAAACAGGTGATTTTCAAAGTACTGGGTCACAGAATCCCTTTATACTTTGTTGTTGTTGTTATTGTTTTGAGTCTTGGTATGTAGTTCAGGCTGGCCCTCCTGAACTTGCAAAAGCCTCAAACTCACAATTCTCTTACCTCGATCTCAAGTGCTGGGTTGGCAGTATGTGCCACCAAACCTAGTCCCTTTATATTCTTTGAGGACCCCAAAGAGATTGTTTACCTGGGTTATATCTAGTGATATCTAAGAAATTAGAAATTAAAATTTTCCAGATTTATTGCCTTAAAATAATAAACTCTTGGTGTGTTAACATAAATATTTTAAAGTGTTTTCAAAAATAAAATTGAATGATAAGAGTGGCACTATTACATTTTTGTAAATTTCTTTAACAGCTGGTTTAACTGAAGACAGCTGGATTCTCAAATCTGTCCACAGTATATTCAATCTGTTGTGATCTCACGTCATGTAGTCTCTAGAAAGCTTCAATGTACACTCATGAGGGACTGCATATGAAAAAGCAAATTAATGTCTTACTACAAAATAGTTTTGACCTCACCTCTTTAAAGAATTTCAGGATGGGGAAAAGTATCACAGAAACACCTCAAGGTCCTTTGAGACTGTCTGGTCTAAACTTAAAGAAATGGAATTATGAAGGCTATATTTAAATGTATCCTAAAATAAATGATTATACTTGGCCATAAGTGACTTCATATAAGCTACACACACAAGTACAGAAGTAGACTTTGGGGTTGTCTACTCTGCCCCAGGCACTATATATTGCCAATGGCTTCATAGATTATACTTTCATAAAAACTAGGAATGAGCAGGTTGATGGTACACACCTATAATCCCAGAACTTGAGAGGCTGAGGCAGGAGAACTGGGAATTCAAGAACAGCCTGGGCTTCATAGGAAATTCAAGGCAACTCTTGCCATCATAGCAGGACCCTGTCTCAAACATGCATAGAAACACAAAAAAAGCTAGAACCGAACAGACCCCAAATTTCCCAAAGATCACTGGACCACAAGATCCTTTTTAAAAGCTGAGGTAAAATCCAAATGTCTAATAATCATTTATGGCCTCCCTGGTGACACCGTACTTAGAATCAAATGACCTAACATACTAATAGGGGAGAGGGTTGTTTTTGATACTGGAGACTGAACCCAAGATTTTCACACTGAGCATTTATGGCCCCTAGTAACACTGATTTTGTATCAAACAGACTTCAAACTATCTTTTGGTTGGGGGAGGCAGTACTAGGGATTGAACTCAGGGTCTTCACAAGGAGCTATATCCCTAACATTTTTTATTTTGAGGCAGGGTCTTGCTAAGTCACTAAGGTGCCCTGGCTGGGCTCAAACTTGTGATCCTCCTGTCTCAACCTGCCAATATGCCACTACGCCTGGCTTTAATTTTTTTTTTTTTCTCTCGTGGAATTGGGATTGGGAGTAAACCCAGGGCTGTCAATGAAAACTATTTTATAAACAAAAATTATCAGTACTTAGTTTGTGTGTGTGAGCCGGATGTGGTAGCCCATGCCTATAATCTCAACATTCAGGAGGCTGAGACAAGAGGATCACCTCAAGTTCAAGGTCAGCCTAGGATACATAGTAAGACTCGGTCAGCCTGAACTACATAGCAAGACCCAGTATCAAAAACAAAATGTGTGAGCCGGGTGTGGTGGCTCATGCCTGTAATCCCAGCACTCGGGAGGCTGAGACAGGCGGATCGTTGTGAGTTCGAGACCATCCTGGGCTACAAAGTGAGCTCAAGGCCAGCCTGAATGGCATAGTGAGACCCTGTCTCAAAAACACAAGGGCTGGGGATCTAGCTCAGCGGCCTAAGCGCCTGCCTGGCAAGCGCAAGGTCGTGAGTTCAATCCCTGGTGCTGCAAAAAAAAGAAAAAAATGTATCTGTGTGTGTGTGTGTGTGTGTGTGTGTGTGTGTGTGTACAGAAGGGTTTACAGCAGTCATAATAGTGAGACTGGTCTTTTATAGTGCTTTCTCTTATCAGAAAGCAAGGAATGATACATACAATAGCTAAGAATATAGGTTCCAAAAGTCAAAGCACCTGGGTCTGAGTCTCAGTTATGCCGCTTACCAACTGCATGCCCCTGTATAAGTTATTTAACCTTGTTGGCATGAGTATAATGGGTATAACAATAAAAATCTAACTCATAGAGTTGATATTAATTTACTTACAAGATGTAACATGTAAAGTACTTAGTAAAGTATCTTGCATGTAACAAGTATTCAGCAATATGTTGATAATTATAATTCCAAAAAATCTAGGATTGTAATCATATTTTAATTAAAATAAGCTGGGCATGGTGGCACACTCCTGTAATCCCAGCACTCGGGGGGCTGAAGCAGGAGGACCAGTGGTGAGTTCGAGACCAGCCTGGGCTACAAAGTGAGCTCAAGGCCAGACTGACCTACATAGCAAGACCCTGTCTCAAAAAGACAAAAAAAAGAAAAAAAGAATGAAAACAGAGTATCTTCCCCACATAAAACAACCCAAAAGCAAGTACTATAGAAAAGCTTATGGTGTCCAAAAGGTCTTAACATTAAAAGGACTCTGTTTAGGAAACAAGAATTACATTGATTAGAAAAAACACAATGTATTTCCCAAAGTGGCAAAAAAGAATTTAAGGTCATCTATGTTTTATATTTAAAAGAACTAGAAAATGTGGTTGGTAACAAGATTTAAGTAAAAACAAATACCAGAATGGGAACACTATAAATCTATATATATGAATAACTGCATCAAAATGATAACTAAGAAACAAAAAGTGATGTACAAAAAAGACAAAACTACAACCACCTCGCTCTTCCTTATTCAGTCTTTAAGCTTCCAGAAACTATGAGATAAACTCAGAAGTTTACAAAGAAAGAATCAAAGATCAAAGTCTAGAAAGACCAATCAGAACTGAGCTTAACAGAAACAGAAAATATGCCCTTCAGAGTAAAAACATTAACCCATAGCCAAAGAAAATCAAAACCCACAAAGGTCTATGAGAATGTTAAGAATTATCCTACCAGAATGGTAGAATCTTCCTGAGAAAGATGCATTTTAAGAAGGACTTCTAATACCCTGCATCTTGGTAGGGTCAAGTAACCATGTAAAAAGAATGACTAAAGAAAGATTAACTTAAGGACAAAGAGACTAAGGACATAAAGAGTTATGATCTTCAGATGTCAAGGAGGATTAGACTTACTCTATATTGCTCCCATGAATGGAACTATGAACAGTGAGAAGTTGCATAGGTAGATTTGTTCTAAATATGAGGAAGAATCTTAATAGATGCCCAATAATGAAAGAGACTGTCTTACGGAACTTTTCACAGAGAATTAGAGAGCTATCTGTCACAGATACTTTAGGAGAGACTCCTATAGGAATCTATTTGGTGCATTATGATTATTACTGTCTTTTAGAACACAAGAGACTTAGGATCAGACATGGTGGTAAACACCTCTAACAAGAGGACTGGGGAAACTGAGGGAGGAGGATCTCAAGTTTGAGGCCAACCTGGACTACATAGCAAGACCCTGTCTCAAAAAGTTAGCCAGGCATGGTGGCAAACTCCTGTAATCCCAGCACTCAGAAAGCTATGGCAGAAGGACTGCCATGAGTTTGAGGCCAGCCCTGGCTACAAAGTGAATTAAAGTCAGCCTGGACTACCTAGCAAGATCATCTCTCAAAAAAAAGAGTCAAAGGTATCTAAGACATCTTCCTAAAATAATACAAATCCACCTAAACCTGGATATAATACAAATTCATCGATTTCTGGATATAAAGTTCAATATATTTAAATATTATAATCTCATGTAATAATTACATATTCTGAACCAAGAAATAATTAAACTTCTAAACTGTTACTTGCTCAACTTTCCTTTCTTTCTAGAGGAAACTGAGAAATAGAAACACCCTAAATTCATTTTACATGATGAACTTTCCTGGCCTAAAAATGTCCAGGCTCCATACATTTCGGAAACCCCCTAGATCAGCGATGGGGAAACTTTTAGGGAGTAAGTGCCAAAGAGCAGCCCAAAACCACTTATTTGATCACAAAGGGCCAGCACTGCAAGTCGGCCTGAATACTGAGGGTTGGTTCAGTTTACAAGAAACAATTCTACGTTGTTTTTTTTTTTTTTTTTTTTTTTTTTGCAGCACCAAGGATCGAACTCACAACCCTGCACTTGCCAGGCAGGCGCTTAGGCCACTGAGCTAAATCCCCAGCCTATATTTTTTGTCTTAAAAGAAAAATTCCATAATGTGTGCGCCATAGGTTCACGGCCACTGCCCTATATATTTCCACATAAGACAGTATTTTGTCTGGTGGTAGGAAAAACATTGAAAGAACCTCCACATCTGCTCTCATTAATTTAGCATAAGGAGTAAACAAGCAATATTTCAAGAAGTACCAAAAAATGTAACATGTGAGACTAATTTCATTTACCCATTAAACTCATCTGCTTAAGAGAGTAGGTTATGGGGGAGGGATATGCAATAACACGCTTACAGTTCAATGTTTTGTTTCAAATCACAGAAGTTTAGCAAGCTGGTGATTATTTGTTAAATCTCACAAATCAAAGAGAAATTATATATTGCAAAACAGTCATAAGAAAGTAATGCTGGCAATAAAAAGCTCTATTCAACATTTGAATTACTTCTACCACTGCTTTAGGGTGACAAGATATTGTAGTCCATTTAAACCTGAATATGGCCATATGATAATTTCTTATTAAATCACCCAAAGACTGCGACAATGTAAACAATCACATTAGAGTTTACACCTGTGTCAATTTTATTAAAAACTCAGCATGCTTGTAATCCCAGCTACTCAGGAGGCTGAGGTAGAAGGATCACAAGTTTGAGCCCGGCTTGGGCATCTTAATGAGACCGTGTCTTAAAATAAAAAAACTGTAAAAAAGGCTAGGAATATAGCCCAGCTATACAGCACCCTTAAATTTAATTACTAGCACTGCAACAACAAAATGCTAATCTTCAGGTCTCACTATGTAGTTTAGGCTGGCCTTGAACTCATAGCAACCCTCCTGCCTCAGTCTCCTAAGTGCTGGGATTACATTTAACATAATGCCCCTAGGTTTATCCATGTTGTTACACTGTACCCCATAAATACACAAAATGTAATAAAACTTAAACAAAAGAGAGAATATGCTAGAGCCAAGACAAAAAAAATGCTAATCTTTAGGCAAATTGTATTATTTACTATTGTTAAAATAGTTTATACAGAAGAGAGTTCAAATCACTTCATATGTCACTTAAATCAGAAAACCTAAAGGTTATATTTTTAAATTATCGTATTTCATTACATCTAACACACCATTTTTTGTGCATCACTGTTGTATAACAAAAAATACAGCTAGGTGTTGCAGCACATGCCTGTAATCTCAGCTACTTGGGAGGCTGAGGCTCAGAATCACAAGTTCAAGGGCAGCCTGGACAATTTATGATACCCTGTCTCAAAATTTGTTTAAAAAAATTCCTGGGAAGCAGTCCCTTAATCCTTAGTAACAAGAGTGTCTCAGTTATCCACGGGCCCTGTCGGTCACCCCTAAATTTATGTTAGAGACAAAGTATTTTAGGATTAGGGCTAGTCACTAGAAAGACAAACCAAAGACTAGAGGGATGGAGCTTTGAACCTCTCTGCCCACATGGGGAAAACAAGAGGGCTAAAGGCTTAATTCAATCATATAGCCAATGATGCCATCGGTCATGCCTTTGTCATAAACCCCCAGTATAAACTGTAGAAGCTCAGTGCAGCTTCCAGGTTGGTGGATACTTCAAAGTGCCAGGATGGTGGCCACCCAAGCTTTCCTGGGGAGAAGGCACAGAAGCTCTGCACTGGGACCCCTCCCAACCTTGCCCTATGATTCTCTTCAGTCGGCTGGTTCTGATTTATCCTTTGTATTAAAATTATAACTATAAGTACAGCACTTTCCTGAGTTCTGTGCATCTTTCCAGTGATTTACTGAACCTGAGGGGTCAGCGAGAACTTCCAAATTACTATCCAGCTGTTAAGAAGTTCAGGTGGCATGGGGACCCCTGAAGAGATGCTGAAATCTAAAAGGTCAGTCTTGTCTTGGACTACATCCTTAAGTTTGTAAAGTCGGCATTAACCTGGGTGACCAGTGTCAGAAGTACACCGCAGTAAACCAGATGGTGTCAGAATAGCCATTAAGAAAGAAAAAAACACTGCCAATTAAGTCATGACTTGGCACCAACTGTAAGAAACATGCTGACTGCAGAAGTATTAAAATACAAAACAAAGCTTCAAAATAAAATTAGTTATATTCCAATTAGTGATGTATAATATATCCTCCCTCTCCCCTTCCTCATCCTCTTGTTGTTTTGAAACAGGTCTTGCTACGTATTCCAGGCTGGTCTTGAACTCTCATCCTCTTGCCTCAGCCTCCTGAGTCCTAAGATTACAGGCAAGGACCACCAGACCCAGCCTAATACATTCTTTTCAATTTTTAAAACAGTACAGAAATACGAAGCACAAAACAAAACTAGGCATGGGCACACCTGTAATTCCAATTACTGAGGAGGCTGAGGAAAGAGGATCCAAAATTCCAGGCCAGGGTAGAGAATGGGGGAAGCCCTACCTCAAAATAAAAAGTTTAAAAATAGTTAGGGACACAGCTCAGTACTCTTTGGGTTCAATTCCTAGTGTTAACCCCACTCCCACTGCCCCTTGAACACACAAATAAATTCCTTTTCCCTTCCTTTTCAGTATTCAGCTGGGTATATATCTTGAAATAGAAATTTTCATTTTCATTTCAAAATATGGTATCAGGGCTTGGGATGTAGCTCAGTGGTAGAATATTTGCCTAGCTTAATTTTTAAAAATTTATTATAACAAAAAATACACTGCTATTAGTCATGAATGTCTTTAGTTGTGCTGTTATGGCTGCCTCAGGCTCCTGAATCAATTCAAAACATTTATCTTTCATAGCCATTCTGATTTCACCATATCCAGTGAAAAAGATAGATGAGGACATACTATAATGTTTTTATGAGTCTGCCTTTATATTGAATGGTACTCAACATCAGCACTTACGATATTTTTCATCACACTTCATTGACACTCAGGAAACAGGACTTCCAGAAGTGCTTCAGAAAATGGCAAGAACAATGGGATGGTAAGTGTGTTTGAACCAAGGAGGAGTATTTTAGGGAGGAGTATTTAATGGCAATGTGTCCTTTACTGCAATGGTGTCTTTTACTGTAATAATTTTTAAAATTTAAACATTCACCATATACTATATTTCAATCACATCTTGTGTGTGTTTGTATGTGTGTGTGTCTGTGGTAAACAAATTTTGGTGACTTGCAAGAAGTCATCCAGCAAGTCAGTGACAGAAAGGGATTAGGACTCAGTAACTTGTGTAGCTCAATGTGTGAAGACTCTGGGTTCAAAGCCCAATACCACAAAAATAAAATAAAATTTAAAAATCAGGACCCTAAATCCTGAGTTATTTTGTTATAAACATGCTATTAATTCTCAGTTTAGCTTAAAATGACTACCAAACACTTAGAAATCTTAGTCATAAAATGACTAAGAATAAAAGTAGATATATGACCATGAGTCAAAGGGCAATCCACTTTATTACATATGATCTTGTTATAGCTTTCCATATGGAAGGCAATGATTACACTAAGCTTCACTGGTGAGTCATTTATCACTTGAATAGTTCAACAGAAGAAGGCAAGGCCAACCAATACAAGGTGAGAAGCATCAGACTAGGAGGACTTCTGGTATGTGCCAACTGCAACCCTACCAACAGTCAGCTTCGGAAATGGTGTTTTCAACCTGAACTCTCAGGGGCCTGTTTTACATCTATAAAACAAAGGGAGTGTTCTCAGCAGTTCCCAATGGGAAGTTCCTTGGGGGCAGGACAAGTCTTTGCTGCCTCACACACTGAAGCCTCTCTGTCCCTTTCCCCATAAATGTTGGTAACTCCAGTAATTGTGACAACCAAAAGTCTTGACCCCACATAATTAGGAATAGGGTGCTACTGTTGAGTGGAAGAGACTCGGTTTCACTAATAAATGATCTCTCTATGGTTCCAAGTGCAAAAATTCTATAAAATACAAACCATTCATTTACACTCAAGTGACAAGTCCATAAATGAAAAAAAAAAAAAGTAAAGAAAGAAGAAAGAAATAATTTGGAGAAAATAAAGATTTTTAAGTTCCAGTTACCTACGTCCAGGCCCTAGCCTCGGGAACCACAACGCTTTATAAGCAATGGTTTAGTTAATGCAATAGTATGTCTAAGAGTTGAATGAGTTGAAACAACCTAAATAGGTGATATTTATTCAGCATTTAGAGCAGAAGCGTAGCTCAGTGGTAGAGTGTGTGCTCTGCAAGCTGTAAGTCCTGGGTTTAATTCCCGGCAGCCACAAAGAGGGAAATAAGTAGCACTTTACTTCCTTGCTACTCAAACTACAGTACAACACTTGGGAGCTTAATAGATATGCACAATCTCAGACCCTATCCTAGATCTACTGAATCAGAATCTCTGTGTTAACAAGCTTCCCAAGTGAATGGTTCAAGAAATACTACTTTACAGTTATTAATTCACTTATTTTTCATAACATGTAATTAATTTAATCCTCATAACAACTCAACAATGTAAATATTATCACCCATTTTACAGATTAGTAAACCAACACATAGGAAGCATGAAGGACTAGGGTAGTAACAGTCAGTACCAGGATTTGAACCCACAAACTCTTGTTCTAGAATCCAACCCCTAGACCATTACTGCATCTCTCAATTTTTAAACAAGTTATACTGTTATCCATAACATGGAGCCAAGTGTAGTCGCTCATACCTGTAATCCCAACACTCTAGGAGGCTGAGGCAGAAGAACCACAAGTTCGAGGTCAGCCTAGGCAACCTGGAGACTTGGCAAGACCCTGTCTCAAAATAAAATGCAACTTGTGCTACAGTGAGACCCTGTCTCAAAAAACAAACAACAAGAAGAAAATGGGATCTGGCATCACAATGTCATAGTTCAAACTCCAGCTCTACCAATTCCTCGTCTGATTACTTTTAAAGTGAGATGTTTAACTCTCTTAAGCCTCACTTTTTTTTTTTTTTTTTTTTTTTTTTGCGGCACCGGGGATTGAACTCACGACCTTATGCTTGCCGGGCAGACGCTTAGACTGCTGAGCTAGATCCCCAGCCCTTTATGCCTCACTTTCTACATCTATAAAGTGGGAACAGTAAAAAAAAATTAAAGTAGCGATAGTTTTTACTTCACAAGATTGTTGGATTTTCATGAGGTAAAGAACATAAAGCATAAATATTGAATATTGTTATTATTTGTCTTTATGCTTTTTGAGTTTCCAAAAGTTCTTCAATGAACACATACCACACTTCAGTAGTACCTAAGATATCAACTATCTTACAAAGGGTTATGTGAAGAAAGTGCCTATTCCTCTTATTAGATAATGTAAGAATGAACTCAAGCAATTAACAGCTGAGTAAGAGATCTAAAGAAGATCTGAAACAGCTATAATTAAGCAATAAAATTCAGTAAGGGAAGCTGCTGCGCCAGCTCCTCTCCTACAGGACCTTTACTCAGAAATCTATCATCTACCTTGAATGTTGGGCATTCCAACTTCCTGGGAGCACCTGCCTGACCTTGAGTAAGCTACAGAGCATCTCTCAAAGTCTCAATCTTTCTCACCTGAAACAAATGATACTCCCTCCACTGGAGTTATCGTAAGGATTTAATGAGAAAATATGCACAAAGCACACTGACCAGTATGCAAGCACTGAAAAGTTAGCTGAGACTTATCGTCATCATTATCATCATCACCATCTTTAGTTAAGTTCTAGAACTCTTACTCCAGCAATGAAAATAAATCTGTTCTGTCAAATTACATTCAATAGTGTTTCCATTATTTTCCAATTGATTATAACTTCAAAGAGCTATTTCACTATAAATTATCAAGAGAACAGGGCTAAAAAAAGACAAACATTCTACTTTAAGTACAGTTTAGATTCATGCAAGTAAATAAACTAAGTCACATTGGGATTCTTTACTAATTACACAACTAGTAGTAGCAAACCCATTCCAGAAAGGTTTTCTCATTTCTAGTATCTTTGTATACATAAACATAACAGACAAATAAGTCACATCCTGAAGTGAACTCAAACACTACCAGCTATAATTTAGGTCAACACTTTCCACCTGATAAAATTAGATCAGCCTCAGTGCTGAGATTTAGAAAGCCTAAGGATCATCGAGTCTGATCCTTTTGTTGTACAAACAGATTTAGGAAACGTAGTTAAATGGTGAACAAAGAAAACATTCAAATGCTAATCTACTGTTTCAGGAATTATCCAAATCCTAAAAAGAATACATAATAAATTTAGTTTACTTTTAAAATTACATCAGTTTTTAGCTTAGCTAAAGGTGTTACTATTATTACCACACTTTTAAAGTGTGAGCTTCCTCTCTCACTTTGAACAGTACCGAATCCACAGCTTTGAATTCTATTTCAAGATATTTCTTCCTGTAATCCTAGCAGTTTGAGCACTGAGGCAGGAGGATTCCAAACTAGAGCCCGGCAATTCCATGATTTAGTGAGGCCCTGCCTCAAAAAATAAAACTGTAAAGGCTCTGTGTTCAATCCCCAGTACCACAGGGATTAAAAAAAAAAAACTTTATTAGAATGTACGTGGAGGACAGAAAAACAATGACGGGGTTCGTGGGGTTTTTGTTGTTTTGAGACAGGCATAGGCTGACCTCACACTAGTGGGTAGATGCCCACAGCCCCAGCCTCAAATTCTCCTTCCTCCTGCTTCAGCTTCCCAAAGGCTGCGATTACAAGCATAAAATACCATGGCTGGTTAATGTTCACGTCTTTAAACAGCTCTGATTTGAGGTCTAATTCAAAGAACTAATAGTGATTTCCTTCTTTAAAGCTAAATTAAAGAGTTCATATTTATAGTATAAGACTACTACAAGGCTACTTTTCTTCATGTTTATGTAAAAACTTTAAGACATGAATGGCTCCTTAAACCTGTGGAAATATGCTCAACTTCAATCATGAAGAGAACTGAAAATTAAAACAACAAAATAGCAAAATTTTGATCAAATCTGTAAAAACTTAAGTCATTAAGGGTGAGAAAACATTTCTCCTTGAAATGCTGACTTTATGCCTCTCCAATTTAACAAAGCCTGAGGGTATATAACTCAGTGGTAGACAGCTTGGAGAGCATGTTCAAAGCACTGGGTTTGTTCCTCACTACTACACATAAATAAATACTATCAATCATTTCTGTTAACAGCAAGAATATAATCATGTTGAGTATGTTTCTATATTTATATATAAATTTAATAGTAATGCTTTGGAAAAAAGGGAAAATGGGAATACTTTCATATTTTAGATGGAAATATAAAAGAATCTCTACAAAGGAGAAATTGACAGTAACTATCAAAATCATAAATGATCATATCCTTTGACTCAGCAATTCCACTTCAAGAAGTTTACCCTGTGATAAACTCCCACATACAAGAGATATAGCAGGTAAGCCAGGGGTGGGGTCACACACCTGTAAGTGCAGCACTCAGGAGGCTGAGGCAGGAGGATTGAGGCCACCCCCAGCTACACAGTGAGTTCAAGGCCAGCCTGGACTACAGGGTGAGACCTTGTCTCAAAAAAAAAAGAAACAAAGAGTAGATAAAAGGACATTCACTGCAGCATTGCTTGCAGTACTAAAAATTGGTAACAATTTCAATATCCTTAATAGGAGATGGACTAAAATTATAAGAGATTCATAAAATGGAAAACAATACTATT
The DNA here is from genome assembly GCA_004365215.1 of Cuniculus paca. Taxonomy (NCBI): domain Eukaryota; kingdom Metazoa; phylum Chordata; class Mammalia; order Rodentia; family Cuniculidae; genus Cuniculus; species Cuniculus paca. The sequence goes on from RJWT010012659.1 coordinate 21,016, forward strand.
GTAGCCATTAAATAATAACTATATAAATAATAACATAAAAAGATCTCTAAGAAATATTAAATCAATGTATTGCATACATTATTTTATATATATACAAAATAACCCTAGGATACTTAAGAAATTGGTAATAACAGCTTTCCTAAAAAAGTCTGTGTGGCAGGGGAGTAGTGGACAGAGGACTTATGTCTTATTCTATACGTGTTTATACATTTCGAAGTCATTCTATTTACTCTCCAAAAGAATTAACTTTTAAAATACTTACTTTAAATTTTGATGTCTGATTTACAGTGTATTCCCAGTAAAAGGACTCTCAGCATATCAAGGATAAATCTTTTTCAAGCCTACTGACTCCAAAATCAGTATCAGCTCCAGCATAAGTAAAATCCTAAAGTCACCAGAAGTAGTAGTGGTAGATGCCTAACAGTCCCAACACTAGAGAGGCTGAAGCAAGAGAACTGAGAGTTTAGCCAGGCATGGTGGCACATACCATGTAATGCCAGCACTTGGGAGGCTGAGGCAAGAGGACTGCAAGTTGAAACCCAGCCTGGGTAGCTTAGTGATTTAGCAAGATCCTGTCTCAAAATAAAAAGTGGGCTGGAAATAGAGCTCCTGTGAAGGCCCTGGGATCAATCCCTAGTACTTGGGTGAGGGGTGCCTAACAGCCAGGCCTAGTGACACACACCTGTAACCCCAATACTTTGGGAGGCTAGGCAGAAGGGTTACAATTTTGAGTCCAGTTTAGGTAACACAGTGACTTACTGAGATTCTATCTCAAAATACAAAAATAAAAAGGGCTGGAGATGTAGCTCAGTACAAAGGCCCTGGGTTAAATCCCCAGTACTACAAAAAACAAAAACAAAGACAAAAACAAAACAATTCTCAAGTCTACTTCCAAGCAGAAACACATGTTATTTGTATTGCAGTAACATTAATGATGAAACTGAGACCTCACCTGACCAGGTCTCCATGAAGCTGTAAATAAAGACTTTCTCTCCCCTCTCCAGCACATATTTCTGACACTGGTGTCTCTACTGTGCAAAGGACGAGATGTAAATCGGAGGTGGAGGAAGAAGAGGAAGAGGTGGAGGTGGTGCTTGTAGCGGCAGTGGTTGTGTCAGCTCCATAAAGGTAAATACAGCCTCTCTTCACGTCTTCTCTTAGCCAGTCTCTTTCTCGAGAACCAAACCTACTTCTCCTACTCAAACAATTCCTGCTACCATTGCGTTTCATGTTTCTCTGAAAAAACCAACAGAATGAAACCATTAGCTAGAACATTTGACTGAA
>RJWT010012660.1:0-22326 GCA_004365215.1 Cuniculus paca
TCTACAGTTTGCTCTCTGGAGAGACAGGACCAGAGAGTGGGTGCAGGATTCCACAGCAAAACAAAGTCACTGTGGCTGACGCTGTCTTTGGTTAGTCTCACTAGGAATTGATGGCTATGTTGCAGTTAATATGTCAATGTCGGTAATTGTTCGAAACGTGCCTCAAAACTTCAGGTGATTTTTTGAAGGTAAACTAGGACTAAAGTTTTTAAGTGAATGATATAAAAATGATATAAATTTCTTTTTTAGAAGTGAATCTGGCTAACTTCAGAGAATCTTCAGCAATCTAAAAAATTGGCCTGTCAGTCTTCTGTTTACAGATAAGTGAAGAAAGTTTTCCCTTGCTGCCTTCCTGTGAGGGGAGAGAGAGAGAGGGAGAGGGAAAGAAGGAGAGGTTAGAGAGAATTCTTTGTATACACGAAATACATACATGTAGAGACATACACATGTATCATTTACTTCGTGCACAGCTACGTATATATGAAGTTCAGTAGAAGTTCCTGTTTTAAAAAATTATCAGAACTGGTGCACTAAAGCTTGATAAGGTTTGTAAAATTTATAGAGGCATCCCCTTTCAGGGCCTGGTGTGAGTTATGAAGTCTAATCTTGTTTTCATAGCTCTGTGATAAAATTTTATCAACGTTATAAAAGGGGTCTTTACTAAGACTGACCGGAAATCTGAACTATCTGGCCGGGTAATAAAAACACATTCCTTGGCTGCAAAGTGTCAGGCAAGCAAGGTTTAACTGAAATTGATCGATAAGTCTTCCTTTTACAGTTGAGTGCATTCACTTTACCTCATAGGATAATAGTTTTTTTTAATGGTTTTTCCATTAATATCAGACTTCAGTGTTAGTAAGGAAAAAGAAAGACATAAAAGGGAGCAAGTCGAGCCATCGAGAATGGTGTGATCCTTAACGGTGGACACTTGTGCCCAGATTGCTCACGCGGGTGAAATGTGAAACTTCTGTTACTGATTGTTAAAGGCAGACTTTTGTCCTCAAGTTCACGAGCTAAAGTCCTGGTCCCTAACACTTCAGAATGTGATTTTGTTAGGCAGTAGGGTCATTCTAGATGTAATTAGTTAAGAAGGGATCACACTGGAGTAGGGTGAGCCCTTAGTCCAATATTACTATATCCTGATAGAAATGGGAAGATTCAGACTAGGCACACAGGGAGAATGCAAAATACGGATGAAGGCAGAAGTCAAGGTGCTGTTTGTACAATCAAAATAATGCCAAATACTGCTAGTTGCTTCAGTCTTTCAAGCCACTATGAAAATTTACCTTAGACTGGGTGACTTAGAAACAAGCAGAAACATAATTCCCACGGTTCTGGAGGCCAGGAGTTCCTGGGCAAGGTGCTGGCACATTTCATGTCTGGTGAGGACCCACTTCATGAACAGTGCCTTGCTCATGTAGTCCTCGTGCTGTGGAAAGGGCCAGGCCACTGTCTGACTGTCTCTTTTATAAGTTCATTATTCTAAGGTCACCTCCCAACAACCCTACCTCCTGCTTGTATCACACTGGTGACCTGGTTTCAGCATATGAATTGGGGGGTCAAGAGGGGAACATAAACTTCAGACCCTGGCACCAGCAAAGTATCAGAGGCTAAGGAAAGGCAGGTGACAGATTCTCCTCAGTGCCCTCCGCTGCAATGAACCCTGCTGTCACTTGGATTTTACACTTCCAGTCTCCAGAACCATGAGCTAATCCATTTCTGCCGTCCAGGCCAGCCATGTGGTAGTGTTTGGTTATGGTCTGAACGTGTCCTCCAAAGTTCATGTGTTGGGGTCTTTCTTAGGCTGGGGTCAGTCACAAGATCTCTACTCTGAGATGAATTAATGCTGCTATACAAGGGGCTGGGGACAACGGTTCTTTTCCTCTTGCCTTTCCACCTCAGCCACATGAGGACACAGTAAAAAGATCCTTCTGGTGTCTGAGCCTTGGTCTTGCTTTTGGACTTCCCAGTCCCCAGAATGGTAAAAAGTAGTTACTCAGCCTTGGGTGTTGTGCTAGAGGAGTGTAAAACAGACTGAGAAAGTGACAAACTAATACACAGACAAATGCCACGCTGGAGGAGGGAGCGAGACCCCTGCTGCTGTCCTGATGAAAGGGTGAGTAGTCGCCTCACACAGGCTGGACACCAAGGAAATTACCCAAGGAGGCAGCAACCACAGCATAAAGTGAGACCCGGAAGACATCCTGTAAACTTGCTTTTAGAAGGACCAGTGATAGCATGTGAGACTTCCACAGTCAGTGTGGTGGGAAATGGACAGGTTTGAGTTGAGGCAGGCCTGGGCACCGACACCAGTGCTGCTGCTCAGCTGGTGGACATGGGGAGAAAGATCTTCACTCCTCGGAAGCTCAGCTTCTCTGCTTGTAAAAGGTGAAAGGGTTAGGGAAAGAATCTACTTCATGAGGTGGTTGCGAGTGTTCAATGAGATAGACAACAAAAATGCAGGGGCTCAGCATGGAGCTGCACACGCAGACACCCTAAATCAAACTATGCGTTCTCTTCTCTTTCCACATGGACCATCTCGTCTGATTCTTATACCAAGGCCCTGGCACAAGTGCCCAAGATGTAAGACTCAAGGGTAGCCTTTGACTCCAGGTCCACGAATCTTTCTCTTCTCTTCAAGGAGCCACATCTAGCCCTTGGCTATCACAAAGCCAGGTGATGATTTCCTTTTGTGGCTCTGTTGAGTTCAGATTGGGCTTCCAGGGTAAAAGTCCTGGTGAACAGCTGAAGAAAAACCCTGCTATAAAGCGATGGATTTCAAGAACCAGCTGGGATTCTGGCTGCTCCAACTCCTACTGCCTTGCCATCGACTCTCACCACTGAATCCAAATGGGACTCTTGGAGCCGGATGTAGCCGGAGAGACTGCAAACCTGCCCTTCACCTTTTCTGGAAGAGAAAGCCCCTGCTCAGACGCTCCCTCTGCTGGTGAGCCTGGAGTTGGGCGGTTTCATGAACCAGTTCAGTGCCCCTTCCATTCTGCTGTCTCCCAGTAACCAGCTCGAGAAGGGACAAACCAAGAGACAGCCAAGGATCTGTAAAATATTTCCAGAATTAACCTTTGAAATTCAAAAGGGACGTGGCTTTGGCAGAATCAAGATACCTCCTAGGTTCACGATTCTTAGAACATGACCAGGTGAAGACGGGTTTCAAATCGGTGCCATGGCTGCATTTAGTGAGACGAGACACATCCACTCTTCAGCATCTCCTCTTGGAGCGGGCGGCTGTCTCCTGGGGACCCTGCACCTAAACTCGTGCAGGAGCTCCTGGCAGCAGCACAGCAGCCCAGGGTGTGAGGAGCCCAGCCTGTCTGGAGAGCTCCCTGCCGCCAATGCCACTCACTTGCCGTTTCTGGCAGCAGAGAGCAGTCTGGGTCACCGCACCACCTCTGAGTGAATATGCAGAAAATTATTACTATTTCAGACAAATGCCTGCCTGTTCTCGATTATCTATGAGAACAGGCCAAAGTCGCAGCAATCGAACCTGGGAGTGAGTTTACTTTACCGTGTGATTTATGGAAGGAGAATTCTGGCTGCTCTGTGGGACTAATTTAATACGAAACATTCAGATGTCTGTCTTCCAGCGCTATTCATCTTCCCTTAGCCTGCCTGCACCGCGGGGCACGAGGTTCGGAGCATGGCCTCCCCCTGCTCGGCCACAAATCACCGCGCTTGTGAGAGGTGGTGACACGGCTTCCCCCGCAGCCAGGCTCCTGTGGCCCAGGGACTGGCGGGGCTCTGAGGGGAGAGGAGCTTTCCCACCCTACCGGCCTTCGGGGTGCTTTGAAAGTCGCAGTTGATGAGGAAGGGCTCATAAGCAGCGTGGCTCTGGCTCGCCTCTCAGGAAATAGCCTATGCCGAGATATGGACAGGAGCAGACTTGTGTAATAAGACAGTGCAGTCCTCTGTGGATGGATGTGACCTTGCACACGAGAGAAGGAAGTGGTACAAACAACTGAATTTGGTTCATTAAATCACCTTTAAAAGAGGCGGGTGCCTTCACTGCTTGATTAAACAGAACAAAAACGTTTTCAGTTACACTAAACCTCACCTTCCTTCAACGCACATCTGTGAACGCCTGCCTTGTAACAGGAATGTCCAGGCTGGGAGTTCCAGCCTGAACCAGAGCATGGCCGCTGGGGCAAGGGGTGCCACTGAGGCAGACGAGAGTCCAGGGAAGCAGGGAAGGGAGGCTGGGATGGCTGGATCGCAAAGCTGTGCACGCAAAGGGCTGACACCCGAAAGGGCAGAGTCAGGGGACGCCATGCTCCACAGGGGTTTGGGTACCACAGGGAGAGGTTTTCCCTCATTTCGTGACAGCAGGCGTCACTGGTGGTCATTGCTTCTTCTCTTTATCTTTTATTAGTACACGTTCCCAGCATACGACTGCATTCCTTATGGGCAACTGGAGCATCTACACAACACATTGAAGCACTGATTTTCAACCTCCTTCCCTCCCCCTTCCATCGTCCCTTCATCTCTTTGCCCCCTTCCCTGAAGAGAAAGATCTATCCCCCTACTTCTTATTACCTATCTTCTATTTTGCTCTTTATTCATATTTTGGCCTTCTTGTATAAGAGAAATCATTGGATATTTAAACTTCCACATCTGATTTACTTCACTTAACATTATGGTCTAATGGTGCATTCATTTTCCTACAAATGACTCAAATGTATCCTTCTTTATGACACAGTAATACTCTATTGTGTGTAAGTGGCACATTTTCTGTATCCCTTTGTCTGCTGATGGGCATATAGACTACTTTCAAGATTTGGGTATTAGGAATTGTGCTGCTGCAAGCATGGGTACGCATAGATCACTCTAATAAGACGTCTTTAACATTTTGGGGAAAGTGAAGGGAAATAGCTGGATCAAATGGAATTTTTAGTTTTAGTTTTTTGAGGAATCTCCATAACGATTTCCAGGGTGCTTGTAGTAGTTTACATTAAACAGTGGAGAAATGTTCAGCATCACCAGCGTTTGTTATTATTTGATTTTTTGAAGATAACCATTCTTTCTGGAGTGAGAGGGAATCTTAGTGTGATTTTAGTTTGCATTTTTTCTAATGGCCAGAGATGATGAACATTTTTTCATATATTTATTGGCCATTTGTACTTCTTCTGAGAAGTGTCTACTTATTTAATTTGCTCATTATTTGATTCTTTTGTTTTGGGAAGATCTAATTTTCTTGAGTTCTGTATATATTGCAGATATTAGTCCTCTGAGGAATAGTCAGCAATTTTTTTGGGGGGGTCGTTCTGTAGGTTATCTCTTCTGTCTGTTGCTTACCTTTGCTCTTTAGAAGCATTTTATCTTCATAAAATCCCATTTGTTGATTTTTGGCGTTATTTCTTGTGCAATTAGGGTTCTGTTCAAAAAAATCTTTCCCTACACCCATGACTTTAAGAGTTTTCCCTATTTTATCTTGTAGCAGTTGTTTCCATTTTAAAATTCAGAGTTCCGATCCACTTTGATTCTAGTCTGGTACGCGGAGATAGGAGTACAGGTCCAGTCTTTGGCATGAGGGTGGCCCGTTCTCCCAACACTGCTCATCAGAGACTGTCCTCCCTCCCTTGTGTGTTTCTAGCTCTTCCGTCAAAGGTCGGCTGCTGAATGTTTCTGCATCTTCTGTTTTGTCCCACTGATCCATGTGTCTGTGGTCACCAGTACCATTCTGATTTTCAATCACTGTAGCTTTGTACTATTACTTCAAATCCAGGATCGTGATGCTTCCTGCTTTGTTCTTTGGCTAGCCTGGGTCTCCTCTGGTTCCACGTGAGTTTCAGGATTGTGTTCTCTAGCTCCTGCAGGAATGTCATTGGTGCCATATTTTGATTGGGATTGTGTTAAATTTACATATCAGTTTTGGCATTATGGACGTTCTAACTATATTGGTTCTGCCTGTGCACAAATTTCTGATGTCCTCTTCAATGTTCTTTTTCAGAGTATAATTTCACTGTAGAGGTCTTTTACTTCCTTAGCTATGTTAATTCATAAATATTTAATTGCTTAAAGCTGTTGTGGATGGTGTTCTTTTCTTAATTTCTTTCTTAGTAAATTCATTATTTGGTTACATAAAAAGCTCTTCTGAGTTTTCTGTACTGAATAAGTATGTCACTATGCTACTGAATCTGGTTATTATTTCCAGGAGTCTTTCAGTGGAGTCTTCGGGTCTTTTATCTAGAGGATTTTGTCATTTGCATATAATAATACTTGGATTCCTTCTCTTCCTATACCTATCCCTTTTATTTCTTCCTTTTGCTTGATTGTTCTTACTAATGTTTGAAGTACTACAGTGAACAGGACTGGCAACAGTGGACACCCTTGTCTTGCCCCTGACTTTAAGGGGAAAGTTCTCAGTTTTTCCCCATTTAAAGTGATGCTGGCAGGAGGTTGGTCATCAGTGGCTTTTACCAGATTGGGATAAGATCGTTCTGTACCCATTTTCTTTAGGGTTTGGATGTTAAATTTTGTCTAATTTCCACTTCTATTGAGATGATCGTGTGATTTTTGTCCTTCTGTTTATGTGATGCATTACATTTATTAATCTGTATATGTTGAGTGATCTTTGCATCTCTGGGATGAAGCCTACTTGGTCATGATGTATCATCTTTTGACAATTTGCTCCATTCTGTACACCGGTATCTTGTTGAAGATTTTTGCATCTATGTTCATTAAAGAGATCAGCCTATAGTTCTCTTTGTTGGTTGGCTCCTTGGCAGGTTTTGAAGTCTAGATAATGTTAGCTTCTAGAAGTGACCTTGGGAGTAAACTGCTTGAGGAGTACTGGTGTTAGGTCTTCCCTAAAGTTCTTGTAGAATTCAGGAGTGAATCCACCTGGACCTGGACTTTTCTTAGTAGTTTTTCAATCACTGCTTCAATTTCATTGTGTGTTATTGGACTAATGTTTTTAAATCTTTTTGGTTCAGTTTTGGTCATTTATATATTTCTAGCAATCTATTCATTTCTTCTGAATTCTATGATTTATTGGAGTACAGGTTTTCAATATAGTTGCTAATAATCTGGATTTTGGTGATGTTTGTTGTGATTTCACCTTTGTCTTTTCTAACTGCATTAATTTGAATCTTTTCATTCCTTTTTTGTGAAATAGGCTAGGTTTTGTTTATTCTTTCAAAGAACCAGTTGTTTGACTCATTGGTTCTTTTTATTATTCTATTATTCTCAGTTTCACTGATTTCTTCTCTGATCTTTATGGGTTTTGTTTTTCCATGTATTAAATGTGGGTTTGGATTATTCTTGTTTTGCTAGGACCCTCAGGTGTATCATTAGGTTATTAATTAGGGTTTGCTCTGTTTTTCTGAGATAGGCATCCACAGCTATAACCTTCCCTCTTAGGACTGCTTTCATTGTGTCCCATAAATTCAAGTATGTTGTGCCAGCATTATCATTTATTCTAGGTAGTAGTTGCTTCCTGATTTCTCCTGTGACTCATTGATTAGTCAAGAGTGTATCATTTAATTTCCATGCATTTGTGGAATTTGTGTGATTTCTTTTGCCATTGGTTTCTAATTTCATTGTCTTGTGATCTGATGATAAGCATAGGATAATTTTAATTCTTTTGCATTTGCTTAAGCATATTTATTGGCTGGTATTCGATCTATTTTGGAGAATGTTCTGTGTGCTGCTGAGAAGGACATGTATTCTGTTATGGTTGGGAGTAACATTCTGCAAACTCTAACCTATTTGTTTAAAGGTTTTGTTCAACTCTGTTACTTCTTTGTTGATTTTTTGTGTAGTGACTGGTTTGTTTATGACACTGGGATATTAAGGTCTCCCACTATAATTGTGTTATGTTTATCTGATCTTTTATTTCCAGTGGTACTTACTTTATAAGGTTGGATGTGCTGTTGTTTGGTGCATTTACATTAATAATTACTATTTCTTCCTGTGGAACTGTTCCCTTAACCAACACGTAGTGACCTTCTTTGTTCCTTCAACTGGTTTTTGCTTGAAGTCAACTTTGTCTGAAAATAGAACAGTTATTCCTGCTTGTCTCTGGATCCTACTGCATGGACTATTGTCTTCCATCCTTTGTTTTTTAGTCTATCAATTTATTTTTGTATACAGTATCCTGTTGAATTTTGTCTATATATCCATTTCACCAATCTGTGCCATTGGATTGGGGAATTGAGACCATTCACTTTGAGAGTTGTTACTGAAACACATTACCTTGTCCCTGTCTTTACATTATTTGCGTTTCTGGCTCCCTTTCTCTTCCTTTGACTGTGCTGTTTCCCAGCTAGTGCATTCATTCTGTCAAACTTTTGCCACTGCTAGTTTTATGGGTTCATTCCAGAATATCCTTGAGAAAATTTTTAGAGTGCTAGTTTGGTGGTCATGAGTTATTTTAGGTGCTCCTTATCATGAAAATGTCTTATTTCTTCATAAATTTTAAAAGACAGCTTTGCAGGTCTGGATTGGAAGTTGTTTACTTCCAGAGCCCAACATTTCACTCTATACACCACTGCTCTCCAAGGTTTGGGAGATGCTGCTGTAATCCTAATGAGGACAGATTAGAAGGGGAAAAAAAAGTTAAGAAAGGAAAATAAAAAAGAGAATCCAAAGCAAAAAAAGGGAGAAACATTTAGATAAATGAAATGACATAAATAATTTTTTTAAATTTTGTGTATACTGAGTCTTTTAAAAAAATTCTGCTGTGTTTTTCAATGCATGGTTTCTTGCCAGCACCACAGTCTTGGAAGCCAGCAAGTCACACCTAGTTTTAGGGTCTGTGCATGTGTGCATCAGAGGGCCCTCTATCTGTCTACCCTGGACTGTGGTGATCTTCCAAGCCAAGGCACAAACTTGCTCACACTGATAGAGGAGACGAGTGACCCACCCTCTGATCTCTGCTGGATCTAGGCTGTGAGACAAGGGTCAAAGTAAACTGTTAGACTTCATGATAAGACTTGGTAGCCCTGGTTTCTCACTACGGAGGGCAGAGCCCAAACCTTTCCCAGCCTGAGATTCAGCTTCTCAGGGAGCTGTGTCTAGCCAGCGCCCTCTCTGCAGCTCCCCCTGTGGCTGTCTGTCACCCAGTCACTGTGTGAAGGTAATTCTTAGATCCCCAAAGCTACTGGCCAGGTCTGTACCTTCTCCCTGGTCTTCTGACCCTCTGGTCTTACTTCCACTCTCTGGGCATTGTCCATGGCCTGGGTTGGGTCAGTTGGTTGGTCATCACCTCTGCTGCCCCATGCCAAGGGTAAGCAAAACATAGAGTCGGACTGGAGTTGGTGGGTGGTCACAGCCAGGCAGCCCATTCCTCAGAGAAGGCTTTGGGTATGTCATGCGTTAGCCATGTCTTTGTTCTCTATTCTGCTTCATTTCCTTAAGACTTAACACAATTTTCACTATTTTAGTTACTTTATGTGTTTGCTTGGCTTCTGAATTTCTCCCACAACCACACATTATGAGTTACACAGGTATTGGGGTCACTGTGAATGTGTTACATTCCCCTCTGAATGCTCAACATTCACTAGAATAGTGAATGCCTGGATATATACAGATACCTGGGTGGGTGCCTAAGTATGTCTGGCTATATACATGAAGTCTTTGAAAACTTAATATACTTCATATTTCCTGTCACGTAAGGAAAGTTCCTGTCTCAAGCTATATAGATTCCATTTATGGGATAAGGAACTGTCTTGAATATTAATTTTTTCTAAGATTACTTGTTATTGAGCTGAACTAATATCCTGTGGATTTTCACACTTTTAGAAAGGAATGCAGATGGTTTGCATTTCCACAAGAACGAGGTGTAGCGTACACAGAATAGAAAGTTTCAGCCTCTGCTGGCTAAGCAGCTGCTTCCATGGAGAAAGGGCCACTGAGGAAAGGAAGAGAACCACTGTCATAGCTCCACGGGTCTCCCTATTTGTACATATAATAAAATCTAAGAAAACTCCAGGAAGGCCAGGGATATAGCTCAGCAGCACAAGTGCTTGTCCGGTAAGCACAAGTCCTGAGTTCGATTCCCAGAACAAAAAAAGGAAAACTCCAGAAACTTGGTTATTTTCTTCATCCCCAAAATGACTCTGTTTCTTGATATGTGTACCATAGTACTGACATTATTCCTGTGACCTTTAAAATAGCAAGATTTTAATAGCACTGAAGGCAACTTAACTGACATGAGATGCTCCCACACCTCTAACTCACTCGTTTAGCCTTCTGCTCTTTGGGTCTTCCTCCAGTCTTGGGGTGGGGAGTCCTGACCCAGGGACAGTGCCATCATTTCTTAAGAACTTGGTGACTAGAAAACATGAGGACACATAAACACAAGCCCTCACACACAGAGAAAATGCTTCTTTGTCTCTTTATTGCCTGAAACTGGCACTTACCACCTGACCACATCCTGTGGATAGTAAACAGTGTTTTCTTTGAATGGCTCCAAACTCAGGGGGAGCTTCTTCAAGCTTGGTCCACGTCTGCATCCCATGCCCCGGATAAAATGCAGACTCCTGTCCCCACCTCAGGGTCACAGGTTATAATAGTCTCCAACATCAGGCCTGCAACAGGCATTTTCTCAGGTTCCCTAGGTGTTTCTTGTGTGCACCAAAGTTTAGAATCAAAGTATCCCCTGGTAATGCACAAATGGTTCCAGGAAGGCTTGGTTCGGTTCGGTTTGGTTTGGTTTGGTTTTTTATGAAAGATAAGATTAAAAAGTTCTCAGAGAAGTCCAAAAGTCAGGGAGGGAGAAAAAAGGAGACACAGAGGAAAGGGTGATGTAAGTGAAAGCTGAGCTGTGTGGAAGCCTCACACCTTAGGGAGCACTAACCTAGGCCTCCTGGGAGGTAAGCGCCTCTCCTCCGAGCATCTCTGGTGCAGGCTGTGGGACTCTTCCAGGACAGCAGCAGCACCAAACTGTCGCGGCGCACTGCCGTCCCTGAGCTCCTGCACGTGGGCAGGAGCCCAACTGCAGTTCTCCAGATGGCACTTTCTGCTCTAGGACTGACGGACCACGACCCACGGGGACCAGAAACTTGACGGAACCCTCCCTCTCCCCCAAACGCAACATCCTTCCGAAGTCCTTCAGATTGCAATATTTTGCAGATGATAAGTGACAGCCCACGTAATGCAGAATCGCCATTTTAACTACCCTGTAAATGTGGTTTCCTGCCTTTCCTCTTCTCTCCTCCAAGCTATTGGTCCTGTGGCAGGAGCACTTCTCTCTGCTCATGTTTCTGTGTGCACACATGGCACAGTGGGGCAGGGCAGACTATTAGTGGCAGCTTCATGGTACAGACCTGCAGAATTAGAAAGCAGAGTATCTGGTGACAGTGCCTACCAGGCACCCACGATTCCCTGTTAAGTTCATTTACTGCTGCCAGCTCTGGCCGGAGAGGTGTCTGCTGATCTTAGTTGCAGTTGCTTATGGTTGTGCAGCCCCAAACCACACCATTCATGGAGACTTTAGTTTGTCATGTTGAGAACGAAAGTTCTGGTCTTTTTTTCAGTTTCCTTAGCCTTGCAGCCGTGAGATGGGCTCAGAGCCAGGAGTGAACTGGAGTCATCAAGTTAAGGAAAACAAGTTCACCGTTGGGTCCAAACCTCATTTAACTGAGAACATCGGCATCTGATTTTGGGGTGGCACATGATAACACAGATTTAAGTGTTTGGATCCCTCCCTTCCAAATGTTGTCCCCCAGCGCTGCTGGGCTGGAGAATCGCAGATGTCTCAATAGCACTCCACCCACCTGGGCTATTGTCGAAGGTGACCGCACAAACACTACTGCAGCTACTGGTCAAAGTCTGAAGTGATTCTCTGGCAAAATGGAATGAATGTATCTCGTGTTGTTGGATGGTTTTTCCCTTTGTCTTCTGATTCACCAAATGAAACTCTAGTTATGGGAACAATCAAGAAAACAATGGACATTCAGGGCTATGCCCATAAAAACCTACATTTGCATTTTGAATCATCACTGTGTCCTGCTTTGCAAAGCTGACAGAAGTATTCAGATAAAACGCTTATTTATAAATGCTGTCAGTTAGTCTCAAAGTATTTGTCAAACTTTCAGGCAGATTGCTTTTACATCACTTGATTAGAAACAGGCAACTTCACCTCCACATTTCATCAAGCCACGAAAGCTATTGGCGGGCAGAAAATGCCAGCTCTCATGAGGACGATCGCATGCCTGTGGCTGTGTTGATTAACATCTGGATCACCTTAGGACTGTTGAGAGCCAGCAGGAAATAAATTTCTGGAGAAAGCTATAGGCCTGAGGGTGGTTGCTTTAGTATTTAATAATGAATGGTTTTCAATTGATAGAAAAATATTGAAATCTGACTTCTACATATGAGGCTGTTTCAAATTTGATAAACATGTCCCCAGAGGAAACAACTGGGTTTATTAAAAGCCCGAGAGGGCTGTACAGAACTGCAATAGTCTTACCCTACAGTCCTAACTACTCCCCATTCTTCTTTCAACCAACCAAGGAGGAAGGTCAAAAATCACCAAGAGCAGGGCTGTGCTTAGTGTAAGTTACAACTGGCTGTGAACCGTCAAGGTACCACAGGCAAGCTGTCGTCTGCACAGTGTCACTGACTTGCTGGTAAAATGTGATGTGTTGATGACTGTTATATTACATCTAAAATCCCATTTACTAGTAATGGGAAAGTTCACTGAAGACTTTTGCCTTCTGTCTCCTGATGCTTGGTACAGCGCTGTGTGATATTACCAATTTTCGCTTCAGGCCGATTCACATGCAACAGAGAAGACTTTGCAAGAATTTGCACATTTGATGCAGGGTGAAATTATGCCATTTTCATAGCAAATCAACTTGTGTCTGGCAGTGAAATGATAGGTACTTTTGCACCTAGAGAAATGCCTTTGTTTTCAAAGAATTTTGAAAAGAAAGTTCTCTTTATGGGGATTGTGATCAAGTCATTCTATGGAGAGGCCCAGCTGGGGAGAAGCCTATCGGCTCTCTCTCCCACTGGGAGCAAGTTCTTTTGCCCTTATTGTTTCCATTTGCTTGTAACAAAAAAAAAGAAAGAAAGAAAAAAAGAAAAAGCAACCAGAAGTGACATGCCCTGACATGCAATCTTTGTCTCCCTTGTGGCACAAACACTTTCCCATCTCTGACAGCACACAATAAAATGTCTGCAAAAGGTAAATGGTTGCTGCTGGAACATGAGAAATTTCACCTCTATGAGCTTTGCTTTTCATAGGGCCAAAGCATTGGGAGTTTATTCATGCAGCTCTGCTGATTAGCAGCCTAAGAATAAAAAGTGGGCCTTCTGCAGAGATTACCAGAGCCTCCTGCCCTAGAAATGACACATTGCCTTCCTGTGTCACTGGAAAGTGGGGGGACCTAGGAGCCAGCCAGGCTGAGTGGGTCTGAACACCCCTGGCTGCAATTTATATCCAAGAAGAGCTGAGGCTCCAGAGGACGAAAAAGGAAGCACACTTCTTGGGGTGATTCTCCCAGCTCTAATTTAGCACTGCTATTTCTTAAAAATGGTTCTCTCCTCTTTTCTGGAAGAAAGTAACAGGTAAATTCTTGCTCTGTAGAACTGATGCCTAGGACTGCTAAGGATATATATATATACACACATATATCCTTTCTTTACTGTTTTTGAGGATAGCATGTGTGATTTCTGCTCCCCAACTGTATTTCAGCAATGATCCAGCTTGAGTCTCACGAATGACGTCCACCTGTGCTCTGCAAAGGGGTGGACTGTGCAGCTGCAGCAAAACTGAGAACAAATTAGAGGAGGAAAGATGGATTGATGCAGTTTTTGGTAGTCAACAGTCATTTCAGTTTTATTTCACAAATGTAGGAGATTTCGTGGAGGTTTAGTAAACTGTGTGACTGAGACACAAAATGTCCCTCAGGGTCAAATTTAGGTTCAGCGTTCAAAGAGTCTACTTTATTATCAAATATGCTATGTATAGACATATACATGTTAATAAGTACTACACATATGAATGTTATATATAATTTATTTGACTCTGCTAAATTACATTTCAATAACAACTAGCAGTTTCCATCTCTCCTCCTGGAAGAAAGGATATCAAGATAATTATTTTACTGGCAATATTTTGTTTTGTTTATTTGCCTCTCCAAGAACAGATTTAAGGCATTAGATGCTACTTTATCTAAACTGTGGAAGGGAATAGGTTTTTTGTTGTTGTTGTTTTTTTGTTTTTGCAGCACCAGGGATCAAACTCACAACCTCACACTTGCCAGGCAGGCACTTAGGACACTGAGCTAGATCTCTGGCCCTTGTCTTTTTGAGACAGGGTCTCACTATGCAGTTCAAGCTGGCCTTGAGCTCACTTTGTAGCGCAGGCTGGTCTCGAACTCACAAGGATCATCCTGTCTCAGGCTCCCAAGTGCTGGGGTTACAGGCATGCACCACCACGCCCAATGAGAAGGGGATAACTTTTAAATGACACTGCATGGAGTTACAAGGGATAAATAATCATCATGTCATAACAAGCCTAGAAATACATATACATAACCATCCTGCTGAGAGAAAGGCCACAAAATGATGGGTGTGTGTGGGTGTGTTGGTGTTGTTTTGTTTTGGTTTTTGAGACAGGATCTCACTATGTAGCCCAGGATCCCCTTAAATTTATGGCAATCCTACTGTCTCTACCTCCCAGGTGTTGGGATTATGGGCAGGTGCCACCACACCCAGCTATGATGGCTCTAAAAAGAATTAATCATGTAGATGTCCCAGAGAGAGCAGCTTTGAAGGTGGTGACACTACAATGTCTGTGACTTCAGAGCCCTGCCACATTTGGATTCTGGCATAATTTGCTCTGACCTCTGTCCACTGCTTTAACTCTGTTTTAGAAAAGTTATTTGAGAAAAAGTTAAGGTATTTGCAGAAAATAATTAAAAGCCCAGGATGATGAAAACCTTGGAGCTCCCTAAGAAGCCCTGGGCTCCCACCAAGCCCTCTCATCACATACTCAACTCACCCATCCATCAGCCATGCACTAACACTCCTTGGATTTCCACAGGGCAGGCGCTGCTAGACCAGGCTTCTTTCCACGCTTTTTATAAAGACCAAATCAGAAAACATCCAGGGATTACTCTGAAAGTTGAAGCCTTTTAAATGATTAAAAACTAGAGAAGTGATGATAGTGTTCAGATTTTATAGCAAATGACATAAACCCTATTTGAATTTTGTTGAGGTCTTGTATCTAGGTCTAGTGGCCCATGTCTGTAATCCTAGCACTCAGGAGGCTGAGGCAAGAGGATCAAAACAAGTTGGAGGACAACCTGGGCCAAGCTGACCAGTCAAATTTTTTGTTGGGGGGGTGGGGAGTCTGTGTGAAAGAAGCCAGTCTAATAGCATCCAGCTTGTTTTGCCACATCAAAGTCATTTTTTTAAAAACCCAATGTGATTCCTTTGGTGATCAACTTCCACATGCTAAATGTATTTTTACATTAAATGACACAAAATAAGTTGTTGCAGTGTGTTTCATTTTGAAGCCAGCAGGCTGCCTTATTTTCCTACTGCATAATTTAACCAGTAGGTTCCAGAAAAATCATGTATGGGATGATTAGTGAAATGGCTCCTATGAAGCACATACATAGCATTCTTTGTATTCTTTTTTTAAAGCAATTTGAGAATTTAGATTTCTACTAAATTACCACTTCTAATTTCATTTTGGGAAAAATAATAAAATGGCAACAATAAAGTAAATTTCTCAGGTAGCGTGAGCTACCTTCTCAGGCCTTTTTTATAATTTTTGAGTCATACTAGATTGCCCAGCTTGGTCTCAAATTTGTATTCCTCCTGCCTCAGCCTCCTGAGCAGCTGAAATCACAAGTGTGAGCCACTGCACTTGGGAGCCTGGTCTATAACTTTGGAAACACCAAACACTGTCAACTGATGCTTACTAATGAGAAGAACCTGTCACTAGTGCGTTCCGCATGTAAGGACATAGTGGGGCCACCAAGAGCAGAGGTGAAAGGTAATGATGACAACAGAACAGAGGACACAAAGAATCCACAGGCTGGAGTCCCGTCCATGGTGCAGGAAATGCTGAAGGAATATTTGCAGCATCCTTTAGAACAGCACTGGACACCTGATAAATCCACATCTCCTTGCCTTCTGTCTTCCTTTCTATACTTTCATCTCTTCTGAGCTGAATGTGAGAATACCATCCCAACTATTTCCAAAGGTTTTGCTTTACCCACCTTTTCAATAACATAGTAATCCTATTATAGTGCCTTTTTTTTTTTTTTTTTTTTTTTTTTTTTTTTTTGCGGCACCGGGGATTGAACTCACGACCTTGCACTTGCCAGGCAGGCACTTAGGCCGCTGAGCTAGATCCCTGGCTCTGGTGTTTTTTGAGACAGGGTCTCACTATGCCGTTCAGGCTGGCCTTGAGCCCACTTTGTAGCTCAGGCTGGTCTCGAACTCACAACGATCCGCCTGTCTCAGCCTCCCGAGTGCTGGGATTACAGGCGTGAGCCACCACACCTGGCTTATAGTGCCTTTCTAAAAGACAAAGCTCTAGTATTTTATCATAGGGATGCCAGGTAATTCACTTCCTAATAATTTAATTTTCTTTAAAGTAATAATAATGTCCTTTGGAATTTCCTGAAAATTAGATCTTTGTTTATATATACTCACCTAGTAAGAGGGGCTCTGAGTTCTTCAGCATAAGTAGTATAAATGACAGGAGCTGGTTCTATAACAAACAAATATTCTTTCTGTTTGCGATTTATCAAAGAAAACAATCAAGGAACAGAAGGATCGAAGCAGCACGTATTAGATTATTACTGAAGAAAGGCCCCTGCAAGCTGTATAATTGCTATTCATGAAGCATTGTCTCAGCAGTTTGAAAAGAGGAGCCTCGCTTTCCTTGGGGTTTGTAAGTATGAGCCCCTGCCGATGAAGCTCTCTCGGTGTCTCCACGAGAAGGAACTGAACCCAGTTGTTTCTTTAAAGAAACAATGTTCACCGTCACCCCGGCATGCACATAGAACAGAACTTAACTTTCATAAGAGGATATAGAAGAGCATGGGGAGCACAGCTATTAAAAGCCACCATGCCAGGATGTAAGAGTAAATCCATAGGTCTATGAAGAGAGGATTAGATGCTGTCACCCCACTTCTTGGGTTATGAAGCCACGTCCTACGGATGCACAGATGGCCAGGTCTCACTCCAGGGTGGCCCAAGACAGAAGAGCCCCCCACCCTGCACTACACAGGGCGTTCAGGGCTGTGGCCAGCAGGGTCACCCCGAGATGTGAGAAGCCATCGTTCAGCAGTTACATCACCGGGACAGCAGCTCTGGAGCGTGGAGTGGCATCCGGATGCTCAGAACTAGAGACACAGGCCTTGGGAGAGGGCCATGATCCCCGATCCGAATATCTGCTAACTTGGAATTGCTAGAAACAGACAGAGAAGGGACGAGAAGGCCAGCCTGGCTCAGCCTGACCAAATTCTTTTGTTGGGGGCAGGGGGCGGAATCTGTGTGAAAGAAGCCATTCTAATAGCATCTGGCTTGTTTTGCTAAATCAAAGTCATTTTTTAAAAACCCAGTGCGATTCCTTTGATGATCAACTTCCACATGCTAAATGTTTTTTTACCTTAAATGACACAAAATAAGTTGTGGTAGTGGGTTTCATTTTGAAGCCAGCAGGCTGCCTTATTTTCCTACTGCATAATTTAACCAGTAGGTCCCAGAAAAATCATATGTGGATGATTGGTGAAAAGGCTCCTGTGAAGACACAGACGTCCCCCCGAAGTGCGTCGACTGCGAGGGCCACCCTTGGGCGAAGGCGTCCTTCTAGGTCTCTACGGTTCCATGGAAAAAGCATCTTGCTGTTTCAGAAATTCCTAAGAAACTCTGGATTGAGACTCTAAACGTGTCAAAATAACTTCAAAAATTCTCTTTATGACCAAGGAAGTAGAATGGGAAAAGGCAAGGAGAATCAGGCTCCGGGCTCCGTGGGACCCTCAGACGTATCAGGTAGCTACTGTGAAACAGTGTCCTCATTACAAAACAAAAAGCTCTGATCTAAGACTTCTCTGGCTCCATGACTCTATGATTAGGACACCTTTTATTTTGTAATCGATGAAACTTTAGCCATCTACAAGGGCTTCGTTCGGATTCTGTGTTTTCCTTGAAATACCCGAAAGAACACAACTGCATGTGGAAAGTGTCGACAGCAGGAGAAAGACCCTTCGCCCCGTGGCCACAGCCCTGAGGAAGATCCTGCTGAGCTGAGAATACAGTTTTAGGGCAGAATAATCAAACCAAGCAGCAAGAACGTGAGAGGCATCTGCACATCTGGTTCGTACGACTTTCACCCATCAGAGCCAAAAGCCTATCTCCCTCACCACGCAGCACCCAGGTCCACGCCACCCCGAAATCACCACCTATGCTTCTGTTTACGGACCCCTTGAAGCAGCAGCCCAATCTGTGCAGCACATGGGGGACCAGCCAGTCACATCTGGGGAGCGAGCCAGTCACCTAGCATAAGACGAGAAGCATGACAGACACGCAGTCCACAGAACACAGTTGCCACTCACTGTTTTTAACAAGGGGTGGGTGGATCAAACTGAACACTGGCTGAAATTACCCCAGAATACATTCCCCTCGGCAGCGTGGGAGAGTCTGAAAGACACAGGGCCTTTGCACTGCGTTACAACTCCCATCCCTTTTTAGTTTTCATTGGGAGCCAAGGTCTTGCTAAGTCTTTAAATTGTCCAGGGTGGGCTTGAGCTTTCAATCTTCCTGCCTCCCGGAGTAGTAGGATTACAGGAGTGCACCACCACTGTGTCCAGCTTTAGAAGTGATTTTAAGCACAGTCCTATTCCTCCTGCAATTTCACTACATATGTGCACATGAAGCAACATGGAGGATAGAGGAGAAAATGTCAAATTTTTAAATCTTTAAATTTGAAATTGAGAGGATTCTGACAGCTCCCAAGTAGTTAGGGTGACCAAAGACAGTTAACTCATCCCGTCTACTTCCAAAGATTTCTCCTTGGACAATGAGGTACAAAAAATCTTAACAATAGCAACAATTTGAGACCTGTAAATGTATTCCACAATATAAAGAAGGATTTACAGAACCTAAGGTGACGATTTGGAGAACTAATTACAACGCTAGGACATTTTAGTTGTACTCCCCCCAAAATATAATGCAATATGAGTTCCATACACACACACAGACACACGGAGAGAAGTGAGAAAGATGAGACTGCAACAGTTTAAAGGAAAGCAGCACTGCTGAAAGATGGAGGGGAAGGTGGCTACAATAATTATAGATCTATGGACATGACAGTTACCTGCGAGTTCCTAGAGACGGGTTTCATTCTACACAAATATTATCCTGTGTCATTGATGAGAAAAATGGACAACAGAGAGGATGAATATCATCAGCAAGGTCGCTCAGCTAGTAAGAGAAGACATGGGGTTTTAAGCTAAGATGAAGAAAAACTGACTGGAAGAAGGAAACAAGGGGAAAAAAGTCAAATATTTAAGACTGCACCAAATCCAGTCAGTATTGGGAAAAATTAGGTTGAGAAAGGAGGGAGAGAAAGGACACAAGGTAAAATCAGAAGAATTCACAGATGGAATGTGAGGATGTCAGATATGAAACTCTGCCTTATTCTCACTGGAGAACAGGCTCAGGATACATTAAACTTACCCAATTATCAAAGAAAAAAAGGAAAAAAATTTTTGTTCTAAATAAAGATCCATCTTTTTTTTTTAAGATCCATTTTTTCAAATGAAAGACGCCAGCCTAGGATAAGGCAGAGTTAGTGAAAGTTCCCTAACACTTACAGAGGGTGAAAAGCATGAATTTCCAGCCCGGGGGGAAACATGGCTGTGTTCAGACTTGTCCTTGGCTACACTCAATACCGAAGAAAATGAAGCAGAATCCACAAAGTTCTGGGGGAAGATCGTATCATAATTCCACGTCTGCCCAAGTTACCAAGTTATTACTCACAGCTGAAGAAACAAGCAGGAGTTTCCTAGATAGAGAACCCTCCAAAATGTGTCATCCGCACATATTTCAGATTAAGCAATGCATAAAATTCCTTCACTTTTGGAAAGGTATTGAATTAAGAATTAAGACTACTAGAACATGACAAATGTGCTACAAAAATGATCAGAAAATAAGTGAATAAAAATTTTACAATAAGTCTTCATGGAGAAAAAATTAAATATACAAAACACCATTGAAATGGGAGGTGGGCCTGGTACAAAACAACATTCTCTCCCATCGTTTCTGGGTGCATCCATTTTTCTTCATGAAGGATACTGATTTTTATAATTATTGCCATGGGGATAAAATATAAAATCCGGACAGAAAAAGTATCTCTACAGCAATGGACCATCATTGTTATATCCATGGAATATGATGTTATTCTTAGGAGACCTGGGCAAATCAAATGGGAAATTAATAACAAACATAATCGCCCTTAATAAAGTGGCCAAACACAAAAGCAGTTTCAAGGCATTAATAATTTTACTGTTCACCAAAAATAGACATTTAGAAAATGCAGGGGGAGAAACATTCATCCTAAAAGCTAAGCCAACCAGGAGTAATAGTTACTTTAAAATGTGAAAGCCTTGCACTAAAAACCATGAGATTTTACCAAAAGACCAAAGACACAAAACAAAACAAAACAAAACAAAACAAAACAAAACAAAACAAAGCAAAACAAAACAAAACAAAACAAAACAATCTCATGTATCTAAAGGAATGTGACAGACCAGGGAGGGGACGTGGGCATCCTGGACCTGCCCGCCATCTTCCCCATGGCCTGGAGGTGCCAGCTGACCAGGTCACAAGGACCTGGGACCCTGTTTTTTCTAGAACCTTCCTCTGCCAAGACAGGAGACGTGCTTGTGAGCCCCAAGGGGAGCTGGCACACGTGCGCAACCCGTAACAAGCTTTTTCTCGCTCTTCCTCCTCCACCAGCCTCGGTCTCCTTCCCATCTCCCTACTTCCTATTCTCTGCCTTTTATTTTGCTCTTTAAATTATTTATACTTTGAGTTTCTCATGTAAGAGAAATCAGAGAAGCCATGCGACACGGGCGCTGCTGCACCTGATTTCACTTTAACACAACGGCTTCCAGGTGCGTCCATGCCTACAGGTGACTTAGCCTTCTCCTTCTTGAAGGCAGAGTAGTACTCCATTGCTGTGAATACCCACCTGTCGATGGGCACACGGGCTCTCCCAGATTTAGCTGTTCTGCGCTGTGCTGCTGTGAACACGGGTGTGCGTGTGTCACTGCATTGCCATGACCTCGGCTCTTCCAGGAGGCGGCTTCGAGGGGGCCTGACTGCCTGGAGCAACTGCAATTCATGATGGGAAAGTGTGGCGCTTGTGAACCGGACTGGAAGCAAATAAGGAAAAGTGCCAGCCCCCTTCCTTGGGCCCAGCCTGGTCCTCACGTCTGTCACTCCCTGTGACTGCACTTACACACACACACACAGGGACAGCAGGTTCAAGCCGGACTGCGACCCCGGTCACATGCACTGCGCTGAGGGGGCCTGGGCTCAGCGACCATGCTCGCGGGCAGGGTCGCTTTGTGGAGGGGTCTGCTGGGGTCACAGCAGGGCCTGCAGGTCAGGAGGCCATGCCTGTGAGAAGAGGCCGGTGAAGACCACGCATGGGGACCTGTTTAGCAGGAGCCAGGAATGGGATGAGAACCAGAAACGTTGTGCAATCACACACGATACTGAAAAGATTTTACTACACAACATTGAAGCGTTTCAGCCCCTTCTGCCATGGAATTTCTGACAATTTCCCCTTGTTTCATTGAAACACTAAAGGCATGAAATATCGTTGCAGCTCATGTTTATAGCAGCACAGCTTGTAATAACTACATTTTGGAAGTCGCCTACTTTCTATCTACAGATGAGTGAATAAAAAAATTGTGATATTTCCACACGATGGAATACTACTCTGCCACGAAGAAGGAGAAATCTGAGACATCTGTAGGAAAATGCATGCACCTTGAGACCATAATGTTAAGTGAAATAAATCAGGCACACGAGCCTCAATACTGCATAACTTCTCTTATATTATCACCATATAAATAACTTTTAAAATAAAATGAAGTACACAATAGGCAGTGGGAAGGTAGATCTTTCGCAGCCAGGAGGGGATCTAGAGAAGGAGAAGGGGAGAGGGAGGGGAATAAAAAGAACTGACAGGTGTTAAAGTCCTCTGCCTGCTGCCTAGGATGAATGTGTATGTGACGTGCCGCGGAGATGGACCGATAATAACCATAGCGGAAGCAAGGCATCCGCTCGTCAGAGTGCTCAGCTCTCACTGATCCTCGGAGAAAGGAG
>RJWT010012661.1:8841-22424 GCA_004365215.1 Cuniculus paca
CTTGGGGACCATCGTAATAACTGAATTACATAAAATACCAGGAATTAAGTAGTTTTAAGTGTAGGCAATATAAAAGCATCACAAGGATGGGGCTTAGATAAACATAACACCTTAGGGGTAAAAGTGTATTGGTATACATGTAGACAGTAGTTAATGCTTCCCTGTAAAATCTTTGTTTTAAGGTTGGCGCTATAGGGTTAGGAATGCAACCCGATGAGAAAGCACTTGCCTAGCATAGCACATTTGAGGCCCTAAGTTCAATCCCCAGTACTGCAAAAACGAACACAAAACATGTACTTAAGTTGGGTGGTCTAGCTTACTAATGACCAGTCTAAGGTCAAAAGAAGCCTTTAAAAGAGAGGTAGATATTATCTAGAACTGCTGGACAATCTGTACAGGTATTTTTCTGAAGGAAAGTAAGATCACAAAACCAAAACTAAAACTACTGACAGATTCCTAAGTAAACTTTCTAAAAAGAAATGTCAGGAGAAAGAGAAATCCTATGAGCCAAAGAAATTTATTATCTTCTAATAGAACTTTATTGTACCAAAAGACTATCTTAAAAATGAAAATGAAAATGTACACATTTTTCCTGAATGTCTCTGATGCTGACATAGTGGTTAACTTGTATCTCCTCTCAACCCCCAAAATTTCCTGAAATATCTATCTTTTATTAACCCCCTTACTTCAGTTTATCTAATCTCCTGACCTCAATGTCTAATGATAGGCATAGTGGGTGCATGCCTGTAACACAAGCTACTTGGGAGGCTGAGGCAAGAGGATCATGTGTTCACATGGAACTCTGCAAGACTGCCTCAAAAAACCAACCAAACAAAAAAACCACCTAATTAACAAAACAAGGGCTGAAACATAGCTCAATGCTCCCCAAACTCAACCCCCAACACTGGAAGGAAAAACGTCTACAATCTCTATCCTACGTAATTCTAGTCCTACATCCTTAGCTCAGTCGCTATCTCCTCTATTAAATATCATTTCATCCTAGTAACACACATTCAACCAATTAAAACACAGCAACTTGCAACCCTCAGGTCAGTTGCTCTTTAAACTGTTAACAATATGACTTTTCTTAAAACAGATTCATCTTTTATTAATCACCAATCTATAAATTCCTATGTAATGTCCAGCATCTTTATTTAATCCTTGAATAATAAAAACAGCCTATACTTCCTAAAGTGCCAGTTTCTTCCCATTCCAATCTATTCCTTAAATATGCCTCCCATACATTGATTTACACATTACTCGTCTTCAGAAACTTTCAGTTACTCTTTAAAAGTCAGCTGAAAATAGTAAAATCTTCCTCACTAAGAGCTGGTGACCTATTCTCATTCTTATCCTACTTAATACATCCTATCAGCCACTAGTTATCAAACAGTCCAGATTGCTATTTATGCTATTTATTTCCCAAAGTACAGTAGTTCCTCATAATTAATCCAATGACATACAACTAATCTCTACAGATGTATAATCTAAAGTTCTTTAGAATGTCTCAGAAACTTTAGGTATGCTAATCAGAGTTTTCATATCTTAGTATCAACATTTTACAAACCTCTTTGAGGGAAATGTTAAACTGTCCCCTGGATAGGCTGCTTCTATTCTCACTCACTGCTTTTTACCTTGTTAATTAATATATGTCTTCCCCTCACCTCTCCACCTATATATAAACCCAGACTCCCCCCTCTGCAATTCAAGTTCTCTTTTGTCTCCCGACACTGAAGCTCTCTTTGATCTTCTCAGTACAGTACTTTTACAATTCCTTGCATCATGCAATTTAGTAACTTATTACATTTTTACTATTAGTTATAGCTTATATTACTGATTATTGATCCATGTCTGGCCTAAATACGTTAAATCAGTGAGCTTCCTGAAAATATGAACATGTACATATTCTTTTACACCATCCAATGTGAAGAAAGTAGTACTTACATAACTCAATACAGTTCCATTCTAAGAAACTTGTTCACAGTCTCTCTTTCTGTAAGTTCTTGAGTCTTTGTCTTTCCCCAAACAAGGCAGACAAAACGTAAGCACTAACACTTACATTAAAAAAAAAAGTGGCTTTGAATTGGGTGTGGTGTTGCACATCTGTAATTCTACTATTCTGGGAGGATCACAAGTTAGTAAGACCCTGTCTCAAATAATAGAGGACTTAGGGAGACAGGTGTGGTGGAGCATACCTATAACTTCAGCACTCAGGACACTGAGGCAGGAGGAGCATCACAAACAGGAGGCCAGTTATGGGTATGTACAGAGTTCAAGGCCAACTTGAACTACATGGTGAGACCTTGTCTCCAAAAAAACATGGCTTTTTCTTTCATACGCAAGAAAAACCAAGAATACTTCATTATAGGTTAGTGTGAATGGCTATTCCCTGAAATGTATCAACTACTAGCTTCCTAATATGAGAGATAAAGCAGCAAAACAATCTGAAGTCAAAAATCTACCTTATTCTAGACTTTCACAGGACCACAAAATCATCTTCCCATGTGTCAGACAAATTAAGTAGTCACACTCTGCCCAAGCTATTACTATGGACAAGGCTCACTAACACAAGTATCACGGAATTTTTGGCACCAAAAGTAAAGTCCAATCTTACTAGTATATTGTTTTTTTCTTATAAAATTTGTAATTCAAAATTTTCATTCATCAAAAACATGAGAAAGCCAAAGGTTCTCAAAAGCTTTTCACTGCACATCAATAAAAAATAGGGGTGCTGGGGATGTAGCTCAATGAGAAAGTTGCGAATTCAATCTCTTATACCATCAAAAAAAAAGAAAGAAGCTGTTTATCATATAAAACCTCAATATGCACAAAAGTACAATAAGTATATAACAAACCCCATGGCTGGCGCGGTGGTACACACTTGGAATCCCAGCACTCAGGAGGCTGAGGCTCAAAGGGAGTTCGACGCCAGCCTGGACTACAGAAGACCCTGTTTCAAAACAACCAAAATCACCACCACCACCACCACCAAACCCCAATCTCCCCAGCTTCAACAAACTGTGGGTCTATTTTGCATCACCTATTCAAACTGCCTCCATTTTTTTTTGCTTTTGTTTTTGTTTGTTTGTACTGTAATCGAACTTGGGGCCTCACACTTGCCAGGCAGGCACTGTGCTGCTGAGAGCTACATCCTCAGCCCCAGGTTTTTTAAATTTCAGATGTAACATTTTATCCACAACATATATTTAATACATTTTACCTCAAAGATTAAAGGGAGTACATTTTAAAAATCCTTAAAAAAAAAAAACCTAATAAAATAAAAATGAAAGTCTTTCATTGTGTTACTCTTAGAATACATGAAATCTACACTGACAGCTTGGTACTCATGATTAAAAATGGTTCCAGAAGATGGCAAACAAATTGTTTTGGCTGGAAAGGGCAGTGAGTCAGGAGACAATCAGCACTAAAAGTTGTAACTCACACAAACAAATACCCTGGACAAAATTTTCATGTCAAAATGTGTTGAGCATCAAAACTGACCAATTTCAAAGCAGTCAAGTACCAAGGTACGACTTGTAATACAGGACTTTGAGGCCAGTCACTAATTCTTCAAAAATACCTCCTACACAAGGTGTTTAAAAATTTTGCTTTAGTTTTTACCCACCCACATTCACACATTAGATTTTGAAACAACACAATTTTTTTTTTTTTTTGAGACAAGGTCTTGCTATGTAGTTCAGACAGGCCTTAAATTTACTTACGTAGCCCTGGCTGACCTCAAACAGTAGCTTCCCACCTCAGCCTCTCACTACTGGGATTGCAGGTGTGCATCACCCCGTCTAACCAGTTTTTTTTTAAAAACTGTAACTTTAGGGCTGGGAGTGCAGCTCAAGTGGAAAAGTACATGCCTAGCATGTACGTGGTTCTGAGTTCGAGTCCCCGTTACAAAAAAAGGAAAGCTGTTTTAGCACTGTTACCCAAACCACAGTAGTATAAAATAAATACTACATGCACCTCACACTTGTGAACAAAGAACTGCCAGAATCAGACACGGTTACCACACAAATTTAAGCTCATGCTGTATCACTAACAACATCTGATCATTTATCCATTCTTAAAAGGAGGTAAGAAATGATTGCTAAATCTCAATAAAAGAAGTATGTTAATGGTAACACAAAACAAACAGGAACACTACAGGATGAGGTAGTATCTGAGGCAGGCCTTTAAAGATGTCCACCTGGAGGTCCCCCCTAAAGTGCTGTGGTACAATATAAATGCACCACTTATTCTATAATATTTGAATTATCTGAATTTTTGTGTAACCCAATGGATCTCAAGAGGGGGAGAGGCATTTCTGCCTTCCGTGGAACATTTGGCAATGTCTGATGCCACTTTTCCACTGTCTAACAAGAAAACGGTTCTACAAGAATCTATGGCAATGCTATACAACATTATACAATGCAGAAGACAGCCCCAGTGCATCAGGTCCAAAATACCAATAGAGCAGAGGTTGAGAAATCATGGTCTAACTTAGGAAATTATGAGTTACTTCCACGCAAGAGCATCTTTTTATCTTAAGTGTATAGCACACAGTAGCTCTATACACACTTTGTAGACATAACACCTCAATTTAAAGGCAACAGGAGCCAATGAAGATTTTAAAGAAGGTACATGATCTGTACTGAGGTAAAATGAGTGATGTAGGTGGGCGTGGCAGCGCACACCTGTAATCCCAGCAATCAGGAAGCTGAGGCAGGATGATTGCTGCAAGTTCAAGGCCATCCTGGGCTATAAAGTGAGTTCAAAGCCAGTTTGAAATGCATAGTGAGACTGTCTCAAAAAGGCCAAAAAAAAAAAAGTGATATAAAGAATACAATAAAATAACATCTAGAATCATCAAAAAAAAAAAAAAAAAAACCCCAACCATCTTCTACCCGCAGAAATTTTCCTTCCAGAGATATATGCTTGAGAGATACATAAGGGGAAAAATATACATTTGTACAAGGACATTCACTATTTGAAATAAAACTGAAAATACCCATCAATAAGTTGGACTGTTGTTTGTGTTTGAGCCAGGGCTTCAGTATGTAGTTCAGTAAACTAGCCTTGAACTCGTTATGCAGCCCAGGCTGACCTCAAACTGTGGCTGCCTCAGCCTCCTGAGCACTGGGATTAGAGGCAGGTGCCATGGCACCAGGGTAAGAATCCCTATTAAATAAATTATGAGTCCTCTGCTCGATACCGTTACTGTAACTGCTATGGAATGACACAGCTCTATACATGTAATATTAAAAGGGATATGCCACAAAAATTTCAAATTCAGAAGAACGAGTATAGTACAATACAATTTCAGGAAATGACAGAGAATATATAGGTATGGCAATGTTTGTGTAAATGTATTCTTTCATCAGAAATAATTTTCTTTCTTTCATCAGAAATAATTTTCTTTCTCTATACCAGGGATTGAACCCAGGGCCTTTGTCCTGTGAATAATTTTCTTTCTCTATACCAGGGATTGAACCCAGGGCCTTTGTCCTGTGCTATAACCCCAGCCTTTATTTTGAGACAGGAGCTCACTAAATTGTTAATTTGCCCAGGCTGAACTCAAACTTGTGATCTTCTTGTTTTAGCCTCCCAGAATACTTAGACTACAAGCACACAATTCACCAAAGATAGTCTGCATTTTAAAACACCACAAAAAGGAACTAAGGAATTAAAATAATGCAAGAAAGACAGGCTTGGTGTTTACACCTATAACCTCAGTATTCCAAGAGAATGAAGTAGGACAGATTTGAGCCCAGCCTGGGCTACTCAGCAACTTAGTGAAACCCTGGCCCAGAATAAGTATTAAAAAAGAACTGGAGATGTAGTTCAAGTGAAAAAGTAGCACAGTGAGAAAGCCCTAGGTTAAATGGTTAAATCCCCAGTACCACCACTAGGAAAAAAAAAAAAAAAAAAAAACGAAACCACTTTATTGATTAGCCTTTATCTCTTTTGAATTCCAGCCTTGTGTAGGTGTTTATCCAAAAGTGAATTTTAAAAAAATTTAAATACACAGGAAAGTGGAAAGATTAGAGGCATGGAAAACAAATTACATACTATAACAACAGCCTACCAGAGTAAGAGCCAGACTAAGAAAACGAGAATGGAGAGGAAAAACGGTTGTTAAAAATATGACAGAAGCCGGGCATGGCGGCTCACGCTTGTAATCCCAGCACTCGGGAGGCTGAGACAGGCGGATCATTGTGAGATCAAGACCAGCCTGGGTTACAAAGTGAGCTCAAGGCCAGCCTGAACGGCATAGTGAGACCCTGTCTCAAAAACACATGGGCCAGGGATTTAGCTCAGCGGCCTAAGCGCCTGCCTGGCAAGTGTGAGGTTGTGAGTTTGATCCCCACTGCTGAAAAAAAAAAAAAAAAAAAAAGACAGAGACAGTCTCAAACTTGGAACTTTCTGCTAGGGAGTATAGAAGAACTAACCCTGCACGTGTACCCCAGCAAACTGCTAAAGATAACTGGAGGAAAAAACATGACTATGCTAATTATTCAAGTGAACCCTCAGAACCACTGCAATTGTTTCCCATTTCGATTTCCAATTTTCTCAGATGACCATTTTACACTCTTTTCCTTCTCAAACTTCTAATGCCTGCTCCCCTTACTCATCTCAGATTATAAAAAGAAATTGGAAGATAATTCTTGACAGATTGCTTCTAATCAACTTATCTGCATCTGTAAAGCTCTGTCCATACCCTTCCCCAGTTATAACATGACAATACCCCCTTCTATGCCCAACCCCTTTACCTGTGTGTCCTATACATGTTTCATCTTGCTCACCTAAAATCTTTTCTCCACTGTACCTTCTTTCTGGCATCAATTTCCCACTCCTCAGGAGATATTCCAAGAGAACCTCTCTCAACCAATTCCATCTCCAGCTACCGTCTTCTATTTCAAAGTTTTCCTAACAGAAAGCCTGTAAAATATTTGTGTATAATTACTGACACTAACCCCATGCCCCTTTTTAAGTCATTCTGCAGTTTTAATTCTACCATACTCCACTGAAATCACCTGTTATGGGTCACCTACAACCACTATCTTGCTTTTATCTTTCGTTCTCCAGTATTCTATCTATCCGTTCTATAGTATGTAAAAAGTATTCCCTTCACTTTAGTTTGCTTGGTACCCAAGTATCACTCTAGAAAGCCCTTCTGTTTCATTTACTGCCCCATCCTCAATTTTCATCCTCTACATGTTGGTTGATGCCTCACGACATAGCCTCAAAATTTTTCCTCAATTTTTGGATCTTTTACATTTCATTTTCCTGTATTTCTTTTGGCGGTTGTGTTGTGTTTTGTTTTGTTTTGTTTTGTTTTGTTGTTTTGAGACAGAGTCTCCCTCTGTAATTCAGGCTAGCTCTGCACTCACTATGGAGCCCAGGCTCGTGGCAATCCTCGCGCCTCAGCCTCCCAAGTGCTGGGATGACAAGCCCAGTCCTGTATTCCTGAACTTATATTTGGCTCTACAAATCTGCAGCGTTATTTTTTGTTACTGTCTGCAAATCTTAAAATTTTCAAGTTTGGCTCTTTATCTCCTAGATCAGTAGTAGCGAACCTTTAAGGAACTGAGTTCCCAAACTGCAACCCAAAATCCACTCACTGTATTACTGCCAAGTGCCAACACTGCAAATAAATCTGAATACTGAGGTTTTAGTTAAAAAAAAAAAATTCACACATTAAAAGACACAATAACAAGAGCTCTCAATGATAAAAATAGCTCACTGTGGCACACATGCCGTAAATTCGCCACCATTGTCCGAGACCATACTATATTTGATAATTTTACCATGTTTGATAATTTTAGTTTCAATGGCCTATTTATATTGTTTGTCAGTTCTTTCTTATGGTGTTTCATGTCCTCACAGGACTAGTACCTTCGATTTTGTGCTAAACATCACATTTGAAAAGTGTAGAAAAATAATTTCAGGCATGGAATGGTACTATTTTCCAACCTCTTCTCTATTATACTACTTCTCCACTAAGTTAATTAAAAAACCTGCTATACTTCAAAATCCCTTGGGGGTTTTTTTCCTAGACCTGAGCAGAGGAACTGATTTGGAATTGGGAAAAAGATAAACACAAGTCACTGGCATTTTTTTCTTTTCAAGTTCCAAGACAGTCTACCATGCAACAAAAGGTTAAGCTATGACCCAAATAATTTTACCTAATTACATCTACATCCAAAATGACACCTCCATGTCTTATCACCAGCCCAACCTAAACACCAGATTCTAATCTCCAACTTCTACTATCTACTTGCCAACCTAATAAAAACTTTAAATTTAACAAAGCCAAAACTCCCTTCTTACTCCACCTTTCCCCAATTCTCCTTACTATTAGGCTAGTCAAAGTTACAGTCTTCCTTTGCCCGTATTATTTGGTCAGTCTTGTCCTTAAGTCGCTGCAAAAATCTGCTCCAAAGGGAAAAGATGCAGTTAAAAGTATCTCTCAAGAGGAAACCAAGGTCAGATTTACTCTTCTTTAAAGGCCAGAACAGAGGGGCCCCCCTTTTTTTTGTTGTTATACAAAAGCTGTTTTTTAAAAAAGGTCAAATTCCAGAACCCTGTGGGTTTTGAGGGGGTAAGAAGTTGCGGGGGGGGGTTGCTTTCTCATTTAAGTGGTACCTCAGTTCATGAAATTAATTCTTACCATGAAAAAGGGACTTG
The DNA here is from genome assembly GCA_004365215.1 of Cuniculus paca. Taxonomy (NCBI): domain Eukaryota; kingdom Metazoa; phylum Chordata; class Mammalia; order Rodentia; family Cuniculidae; genus Cuniculus; species Cuniculus paca. Next base: position 17,521 of record RJWT010012661.1, read on the forward strand.
GACAAGAACTAAATTAAATTTCCCCATAAGGGCAACACTGAACCTAACCACTGAATTTGATTTGGTTTTCATTCAATTCAGTTTGAGACCAGAATCATGGAAAGAACTGAGTTTGTGAACTGGGGCACCAATGTATTATAGAAAATTGTTACATTACTTTCATACTTATCAAAAAAATGCAAGCCACGGATGTCAAAATTTTAAGCATTTTCTTCTCAGGTATGTTATGCCATCTAAAAAAACAATTAGAGAAGAAAAAGGCTTAAAATGACCTTTGTTGTGTGGGGATGGGTCTAGGGATTGAATCCAGAGTCTGTGCATTCAAACACACTCTACCACTTAAGCTTCCCCAGCCACTGCGTCCCCTTCCTGTCAACAGATCACAGTACACCAAAAGTTCTAAAACCTCGTATTCTCAAAATGAAAATTTGTTTTCAGAACTGAATATGCTGCACACCAAGCTGGCATTTTAACCATTATCTGCTTTGTTTTATTTTCTCAAAATCATTCCCCATCTCTTCAACATTGAAACAAAATTCAAAAATCACAAATTTTCCAGAAATGTTTTTGTAACATATCAAGCTCCATAACAACTTTATATAAATAATCTTTTAAAACTGTTTTCTAAAAACTATTTTCAAATGTTTTAAAAATGTTTGAGAACTTTCAAATATTTTAGACTGTGTCATTAGAAATTTGTCGGCCTTAGCTGAACACAGTGGCTCAAACCTGTGATTCCAGCACTTAGGAGGCTGAGGCAGGAGGACAGCTCTTAAGTTCCAGGCCAGCCTGGACTACATAAGTGAGTTCAAAGTCAGTGATCACACAGTAGGACCCTGTCTCAAAAAACAAAAACCAAGACCAGGGATATAGCTCAGCGGCACAAGCACCTGCCTGGCAAGTACAAGGTCCTGGGTTCAACTGCTGGTACCAAAAACAAAAACAAAAACCAAACACACAAAAAAACAATTCCATCACCTTACCCGCAGTCTTCCACCTTTCTGATCTCAAGACAGTGTGTTTGTGTACACTGGATGCTGAATTAATAGCCCCACTGATGTCAGCACATGCACTATCACTAAGCTATAATTGTAGTTCGGGTATCATTTTTAAACTCAAAAACAGTATTGAAGGTCTCAAAAAAACTTTTGTTCACGTAGGATAGATAAAATGCATGTATATGTATAGATGAATATAGAAATATTTTACTGTATTAAAAATAAGGAAACTAAAAATTCATTTAAAAATAAACAGTAGTGCTACATTTGATCCTCAGCACCAAAAAAAGTCCATTACATCCTAATATAATTTTACAAAAAATTATTTCCCAACACAAAAAAGTTTAATGAGAAAAAAAAAATCACCCTTTATATCCTCACAAATACATGTACCTGAAAAAGGGAGGAATAATTTCCTGAGTGCTGGGATTACTAGAGTGCAGCACTCAGGAGGCTCAGACAGGAGGACCTCCCTGAATTCCACACCAGCCTGGGCTACATAGTGAGTTCAAGGTCAGCCTGAACTATACAGTGAGACCCTGTCTCAAAAGAAGAAAAAAGCAGCTTTAATTTTCACTAGAAAGGCCATTTTTTACACTGGCAAGAAACAGATTTAAGTGAAAAGCTCATGTTTTTTTGCTTACATATCAAAACTATATAGTTTTGTCAGTTGGTTTTCAAATAAAAATGTTTCATGAAAACAGTCTAGGTCAGCCTGCAACTCACAAATGGAAAACAGCACTTTTCTTCAAAGCCAATTATCTTCTTTTGGTATGCAGCACAAATGCTTTATACCTACCTCCCTGTTGATACATTCCTGTAATCCCATCTACTTGGGAGGCTCAACCAGGACACTGGCCCAGGCAACTTAGCAAGACCCTGTCTCAAACTAAAAATAAAAGAATGTGAGACAGGAGGATCGTTGTGAGTTTGAGACCAGCCTGGGCTACAAAGTGAGCTCAAGGCCAGCCTGAACAGCATAGTGAGACCCTGTCTCAAAAAGGAAAAAGAAAAAAAATTTTTTTTTTTTTTGTGGCACCAGGGATTGAACTCACGACCTTGCACTTGCCAGGCAGGCGCTTAAACCGCTGAGCTAGATCCCCGGCCCTAAAAAAAATTTTTAAAAAAAGAATGTAGCTCAGTGGTACAGTCCCCAATATGGAAAAATAAATAAAAGATGTCACAAAGAATATTACAAAAACATGCAGTGGGAATTGCAAATCAAAACCACAGTGAGGGGCTAGGGATGTAGCTCAGTGGTACAGTGTTTGCTTAGCATGCATGAGGCCCTGGGTTCAATCTCTAGCACCATGAAACCAAAACCAAACCAGGAGACACCACTTCGTACCTCCTAAATGGTTATTAAAAAATGGTCAGGTGCCAGGCATGGTCGTGCACACCTACAATCCCAACACTCAGGAGGCTGAGGCAGGAGGATCATTGCAAGTTCAACGTCAACATGGGGGACACAGTGAGTTCAAGGCCAGCCTGGCTTACATGATAAGATCTTGTCTCAAAACAAAACAGAATAAAAATTAATTAACTAAATAAAAATGGTCAAGGATCAAGTGTAGCCCAGTGGTAGAGTACTTACCTAATGTGCTGAGGCTCTAGGTTCAACCCCCAATACCACCAAAAAAAAAAAAGTCCGGAAGAAACACTGGTGGGGATACAAAGAAGTAAGAACCCTTGTATACTGCTGGTCAGAATGTAAAATGGTGCAGTGTCTTAGCAAAAACCATTTGGCAGTTCCTCAAAAACTTAAACATAGAATTACCATAAAACCAACACTCCAACTCTAGGTGTACCTTCAATAAACTACTATCTCCACCCCCCACAAAAAAATACAAAAAAAAGTTCATAGCATACTTGTCCTAACAGCCAAAAGGTTGAAACGACCCAAATGTTTATCAACAGAAACGTAAATATTGGTACACAATGGAGTATTACTGGTCATAAAAGGAAATGAAGTACTGATACATGCTACAACATGGATGAACTTTGAAAACATGATATGCAGCAAGGCAAACACAAAAGGTCACATATTATACAATTCTACTAATATGAACTAGCAGGTAAATCCAAGAGAGAAAGATCAGACGCTGTCAGGGGCTGAAGGGAGAGGAGAACCATGAATGACTGCTAATAGGTTCAGGTTTCTTAGGGGGTGTTGAAAATGCTCTCAAATTAGTGATGATGGCTGTATAAGTCTGTGACTATATTTTAAAACTACTGAATTGTATGCCTTCCAGGGTAAATTTTATAATGTGTGGATTATATACCAAAAAACCTATTTTTTAAAAGACATACAGTAATTAAGGGCCAATATTTAGTAAAACTAACCGTTTTTATTGGTTCATGTAGATTGTTCTTTGGTAAAACTGAGTTTTGCTACAAGTATATGATCATGAATACAGCAACAAAGAGTACATGTGAAGTTTAAGCCACCATCAGTGAAAGTGTGAACACAATGGAATAAGGAACTCCTGAGCATTACTATGAAAAATGCCTTAACATGAAGAACCTCTGAAAGGGTCTCAGAGATCCACAGGACATACTGAGCACCACTGCTCTAAACCCAGCTTCAGAAGACTCAAATGCAATTAAAGGCATTTCCAAATACAGATCTGAGAATTCAGAACAATTTTAATTTTCTAAGCATACACCAAAAATTTCTTTAAAGCAAATAAGAAAGATAAATTATCAAATAGAGGGTGGAAGTTACTACAATCAATTTAATGCAAATGCCCCTACTGAGTTCGGAATCACTGACCCAACAGAAGGATACACTGTGGCAGTATAATCTATAGAGATCCAAACACAGAGTTAAAGTAATAAAATTCAGGACAGAGTACACAACAAAACACTCAATAATATTTGGACATACAGTGTAATATTAACAGAGTAACAATGATGCTCTCATTATTTAATTCTTGTATAATAAAGAGTAGATTTAAGAAACTTCTGCCCACACTTATCAATAGCTATTGCTAGCACATCTAACTTTGAGTTTTTTGTTTTTTGTTTTCAGAGACACGTTCTCATTCTACAGGTCAGGCTGGTCTTGAACTCACTATGTACCCCAGGCTGACCTCAATCAAGGTGATCCTCTTGACTCAGTCTGCCAAATGCTGGGATTACAGGCCTGTGCCACCTAATTCAGTTAAGCACATCTAAATTTAATGCCCACTATCACAGAACCAAAGAATACTAGTACTTCTAGCACAGCAGAGTTTAAACCCCTTTCAATCAGCTTGAACCACCAGTGGTACATGCATGACTGTCCTATCAAGTGGCTTTGACACTGGTGGTACAAATCAATCTAATCACTTTTATCAATCTTTTTACTAATACAAGTCTATAAATGAACTAAATCTAGTTAGTTTCTTGAATCAGAATTACTGCCTAAATATAAATACTATTCATATAATTTAAATTATGTTTATGAATAGTTTATCAATAATTAATCTTCTAAAGTTTAACATGGGACTCTTAACAAGCTCCCCATTGCTAATGTCTGTAATATGCATTGACCATTTCTGTACCACAAATTACCTGCATTACAATTTTTATACTATTTTAATGTTTTCCTTAAAGAACTGTAATATGAAGGGCCAGGGATTTAGCTCAGTGACGTAAGTGGCTGCCTGGCAAGCACAAGGTCTCGAGTTCAATCCCCAGTGCTGGAAAAAAAAAAAAAAAAAAAGGGCCAGGGATCTAGCTCAGTGACCTAAGCGCCTGCCTCGCCAACGCAAGGCCGTGAGTTCAATCCCCGGTGCCGCCAAAAAAAAAAAACAAAAGAACTGTAATATGAGGACATTTGCTGTACTAAATCAACGCCTTTCTTTGCATTATTGTAATCAAAAACCCCATGAGAAGTGGTACAAGCCAGCTGATGGGAAAATC
>RJWT010012662.1:0-22288 GCA_004365215.1 Cuniculus paca
AGTTTCTGAAATCTAGTACTAAAGTGCTACTTCTCACTGAAAAATTAATCAGAAAAGTAGGACACCTCAGCCCAATTACAGGAAAATATAAGGAATCTATATAGAATGGAAAAAGTACAGAGAAAACACTGACTACCCTTATCCTGAATTTAAAGTGCTAGCGTAGGGAAAGTGAGGGAAAACATCCCTGTGGGGGTATTTCTGAGGCTATAAAGAGTATAGTGACTAAATCATATTGGAAAAAAACAGCTAACCGGTGTAAAGTGAGGGAAAAAAAAGAAACAATATTTCTACTGTGAAAATTCCAAGCTTCAGTAACTTCCTGGTGTTCAATACAGTAGACATCTTTCCATTCTTTTTTTCTTCTGTTTTTTATTTTAAAAACAAACAAAAAAGGATAATAATGATACAGAATTTCAAAACAAAAAGAAATAGGAAATTAATACTAGTTAGTATATTGAGCATTGTTATCTTGAAAGTAGTTGTTCAGATTACAAGATTTAGTCATGAAAAAATGATCAATCAGACAATGAAAACACAACTGTTCGTTTCAATGAACAGAGTGTAGTAGTATAGTTATTTATCTTGTATATGTTTACATACACACACATATATATGTGTGTACGTATGTACATATATAATCTTTCCCTTCTTTCTTTTCTCCTTTCCCCATTCCAGTTGTTCTTTCTTTTTAAGCACTTTCTTTCCCTTTCATTTTCACAATATTTGTTGTACATTTTTTATCTTATTTACTCTTGAAAAAGTATGGATAGATAAAGACAAATCTTATAAATTCAGTTGAACATGGTACTGTACCCAGGAAGCATAGAAGAATCAGAACTATATGAATTTTTTTTATAAAAACAGCATGAATGATTTTAATTTCCAAATATTCAGATAAGTAATTTAATGCTTTCAAAATAGTGTATAAAAATAAAATATTTTAAAAGGGGAAATTTTTGAGTGCTAATTAAGGCATATTATGTTTAAGGTACTATGCACAATGCTGCACTATTTAATTCAGGAGAAATAATAGACATGGTCCTTTTACTCAAGAATCATTCTCATGGGAATTTTATGGGAAGCAATTCAAGGAACTGAGATGGAATACTTCTCCTTTCTCTTCTAGAACATGAATTTCATCCTATAGACAATAGCTGCGTGTGTGCTTAGTAAGGAGTATAGACGGGAGATCTTAGTGAACAGATTTGAATATGGGTGCATGAACAAAAAAAGTGTTAGGAAGATAAATCTGTCATTGCAAAGTGGAATTAAATTTTTAAAACACTGGATGCATGAAGTTGCAATAAACTGGGTAATTTATTGTATGCTGCTTTAAAGGTGAGTGGAATACAGTTAAGCTTGCGAACAATTGTTAAGAACCAGGAAGGCCCTAAGGCAGAGACTATGAGTTTACTTCTCTGGGAGGATTCAGCCAGTGCCTTGCTGAAGTGAAGGGCAGCTCCCCTGTGAGGAAGTGGGAGGGAGGATGGGGGCTGTGCGGGGGAAGCACACATACAGTGTGCGAGTGCGCCGTCTCAGAAACTGAAGTCCACAGGACATCTAGAGGAACAGGCTTGGCTTTGATGACACTGAGCACTTACATAAACAAGAATGACCCATCCTTATTACAGTCCTCTCAAGGCCACACTCAGGCTCAGTGGTCCCCACAGGTCTCAAGTCATCTTCAGTCCTACTCGCCAGTGTGTTTTTCAAGGTACAGTCTAAATATCTTTCCAGGCAATGCACTAGGCTCCATTTCTCAAGCGTTTCTTTCTTTTTTTTTTTTTTTTGTGGCATCAGGGTTCGAATTCACGACCTTGTACTTGCCAGGCAGGCACTTAGGCCACTGGACTAAATCCCCAGCCCTTCTTTCAATCATTTCATTTCTAATTTTGCTCCCCTGTAAAGCCACTGAAAGGTCTTTAAAGTCATGTATATCACAGTTGCATGATGATCCCACCCTGAAAATTGGTCAGAGAGACAGAGAAAGAGCTGATGTATGTTATCATGTAACTTCCACGTTAATTAAGACGATGGAAGACTTAATCTTTCCTTCCTGCTTTGCCCTCTCAAAGGCCCATAAGGAAGTGGCAGGTGCTTCTTGCCTTCAGTCACCTTCACCTTGGTCCTTCTCCTCTTCTGCATGTGTGTGGAGAGCGGAAGGAGGAAGTTGCACGTGTTCCTCTTGCCCTCACCAGCACTCATCCAAGGTATATTTCTCAAGGTTGTGCTATTGCGGTCATTGCTTGAGGATCATTAGTGAGTCCCAACAATCTTCCATGAAGCCCAAACCTAAGATTTTTAAAAATAAAAATATGTTTACTGAAGTCTCTGTGTATATACATCTGCCTGTACATACAAAATTATTTTATGGTATTATTTAATATAAGCATTATAGTATATTATTAAGAAATACACTTTATTGCTATTTAATACTACACTTAGGACAATGCTAATAAATGAAAATTAAGTGATTTTAAAGAAATAATTTCTTTTTACTCAGATTTGGCTAAAAATTATGTTTTCCTTGAAGGATATCTCACTTTGACACAGATATATGATTATATGGGAGATAAAAGCACACACTATGAAACCACACTGAGCTTTCTCAAAAACTAGCATTTCCATTTGACTATTTAGGCTAATGATTTAGTCTTTCAAGAGTGAGATTAATAATATTATTTTGAGAATCGCTTGCAAAACAATTTGCACTATGTCTGATATATGAAAAGCAGTCAATTGATTCTATCTGGTCTGGAATGAACTCACAGTCTCTGACACCTATTTATCACATAATAGTTGAATAATTAAATAGAAGAATGAAAGGAAGGGGAAAAAGGTAAGTGAATGAGACAGAATCTTATCTTCAAAAAATGTACTATAAAGCTCTGTCCTCTCTGCATATCTTTTTCTCCCATAAGATTATAAAGATCATACAGATTGACAGAATTTTGTGTTTTCATTTCTATATCAAGAATTCCCAAGACATTATCTTGCAAGCTATATAAACTTTTTAAATGAACTGAGCAAAATAGAAGTTATGTGCATGTAAGATAAAATGCATCTAATGTCTGTTCCCATGTTAGATTGTAAGTTTCATAAAACCAGTGAGCGGACTTGCCATTTTGTAGCCTGTCAGTTAATAGAGTACTTGGTACAGTAAATGACTACACCAGACTTTAAAGAAGGAATACCAAAGGGTACCTATGTCCTTGGGTATTGTGACCCATGAGTAGCAACTGCTATAGGAAGATGAGTGAAGTAAAGTCAGAAAACATTTCTGGCAGTAATTATGCAATATTTCAGCAACATTGCAAATATCAGTTGCTTTACCTTGTAGTATGCGGCATTTTAAAAATGTGAACATATTGATAACCTACAAATTAGAATAATAAAGATCATTTTACTGCCAGGCTATTAGGCATTTGAAGTACTCTTGAGAATAGCTTTAATCTTTCCAATGACTTTGCATTGTTGGTTATTCTCAACATGTGTTTTGATGGTCTTTGTCTTTAAACTCAGATGATTTCACACAGCCTTGTTCTGCCTCCATGAGGCCAGAGAGAAATTCAAGATTGGTTCACTGTGCACACTGAGGCTGAGCATGCAGGATGTTACCTCACCGCTGCTCTCTCAGTGCTGCCTGTGAGGTTATCCGAACAAGCACTTTGCACCCACAGTGAGAAATTACAAGATGTCACAGTTCCATGTCAAGAGTGCTTCTTTCTGTGTTTGCTGTCATCTTGATTTTTCCTTTTTGGGTGTGTAACAAAGAAAATGGATCCCATGAGGCAACTCTCACACTTGTTACCCTCCATTTCCTCAGTCTAACTGAGTGTAAGTAATGCAACCGCATTTTAATGGCCCACTATCCCAAACGCCCTCCTAACCCTTTAGCAAAGCTGCTTCGTAGCTGACAAATATGACAGGCAAGGCTAACGAACCCTTAGGCCAGCAATATTCTCATCTTTAATCCATCATAGACATCAAAAAATAATGAGATTTCTTGAAACCATGCCAGCAGTGAGCTCATATGACACTGAGATGATAAATTTATTCAACCACTTACAAAGAAGCAGCCGGCACACCAAAGGATCCAGATAATTTCACAATGTGGAGTAGTACTGCCTGGAAAGCACAGACATTTTGTCACATTTTCTAGATTGAATCCATTCACGGAGTCTAGCATATTTCCATGTTTAATCCAACTTCTGTCATGTCTTTTAATATGTGAGTGTGTCACTTGGAAATTTAATTCTACCATCGTTTTCCTGAAAAAGCAGATAAGACTGATACTGAAGCCTGAGTGCATCGTGCTATTTATTGCTCTGATTAAATAAAGAGCTGAAAATGAAAATTTTATTTTGGAAAATGGATAGAAGGCAGAGTTTAAATTTTTGTATAATTTCTTTCAGATTTAGGTCAATGTGTTCTAACTTGGGGAGAGCGACATAGACTTTGAAATGGTCCTGAGCCCTGATCTCCTGACAGTGATTTAGTGGAGATGTGGTGACAAGAGAAGGCTTGAACCCCTCGAGCCAGTGTGAGGAGAGGTGTGTCCTTTAGCAATGTTCATAATTTTGATTTGAGAGAACAAGTGAACATAAGAAAGAATATTTATTGTGCTTCTCACAGGGTTATTGCTTTTCTACTTTGCATCCTTATGCAAAGGATATAAGTTTCTAAAATCACAAACACATCAAAGCTACTTAGTTACTGAGTCCTAACAATCCAATAAACAAGTGGAAATAGACTGTCCTTAAAGCATCCAGCCTCTATTTTGGTTATAATTTTGTTAGTACCTTGGTTCTACCTTACTTTCCAATTTACAAAAGCATTTTTCCTCTGCATGAAGTGAGAATGACACCAGGAAAGTGGCCCTGAAGTGTCTGCCACCCTGCCACCATGAAGAGGAAGAACGGAAGCAGAGCCACAGCTGAAGTCAACTCTAGACGCCCGTAAGGCCTCAGCTGGGGTGTGATATTCCACCAAGGGGGATTCCTGTCCTGCCTTCCGCTTTACTGCCTAGAAATTTCACCTACTGTGTGCGATGCTCTAGGTTAAATCTGTAGGACCGCAAAAATGATTGAATAAATAAATAAATAAATAACTTGGTTAGATACCTGTGACTATACCACATAGTCTGAAAATTATCAACACCAACCAAGAGCTTGTTAGAAATACACAATCTCTAGCCCCATCAACCCCCATGATTTACAACTTATGTTTTAACAAGATAGTCAGCTGAGTTATACCTGCATTAGAATTTCAGAAATACTAGATTATCTAATTTGAGTTGAAGTGGTTCAAAGATACTAATGCTTAAGGAAAAGATATATGGAAAGCAGATGTAGAATGAAATTTAGCATAGTTCACACTTTTTCCTGAAAGTTTAGTTGATTACATCATGGATGGTGAAGTGTATTTATGGTGCTTCAACACTAATTACATTAAGAAACTTAATTTACAAGAAAATATTAGAAAATGTTTTCTTTTGGATTTTAAAATAATATTCAAGAGTGAAATTTATAGACATAGTCACCATGTAGAAATAATTCTTGCAGGTTACTCTATAGCCTCATAGATAATTAAAACCTTATTGGAGGGATGTCTTAGTGCCCCATAAGAAGGATCAAGTCCAATATCTAGGGTGATAAGGAGAAAGTACTGGAAAAAGTATTTGTGTGTGTGTGTGTGTGCATTTGCGTGTCTCTGTGTGTGTACATGTGTGTTTGAGCACTTAGAAACTATAGATGAGAAAATAATTCATGTTCTCATCTCTCCATTCAAGTGCTTAAATGTAAAATATTGCCAGCATTTTACATAATGCAAATCACTTTGCATATGTAGGAAAATATACTCTTTACTGCAACCTGAAAGTAATTCTTGTAGAAGCAAGGCTAGAGCCCTGAACCACATTGCTTTTGGAAATATAGTCTTGAGCACAGGGATGGGTCAATGGAGCTCATGAATATTAGAGTGAGATGCTGTGAAAAAAATCTGCATGCAAGGCCAGAGCAGAGATTCAACTAGACCATACAAACACACATCACAGCAAACATCTAAGGAGAGAAAGAAGGAAACAAAGAGAGATAAGAGTCTTCTAAACAGAGAAAATGAGCTCAGAATAAAGGCGAATACAATATCAGTTTAGTCTCTAAGAGATTGAGGTGAAAGAATAAAACCATTTTTCTGACAGTTTTTTTGGGCAGGAGACAGGAAGGTGTAGTGAAGAAACAGATCACTTGAACAGCTAAGGGAAGAGCAGGGATGTTAGCATGCATTGGTGCACCATGCCGTGAAAGATCATGGAGTGAAATAATAGGTGCTTTTCACAGCCCAGATGAAAACCAAATACAATTCTGTGACACGTGGGAGAGGCACTGGTGGGGTTGTTATGGGTGCCTGTTCAAAAGTGTTCCTTTATTAAGATCCCTGTTCACATCACTCTGATAGCTTTGAATCCAATAGAGAATGTTCTGATGATTGCTTTAGGTAGGTAGAACTTTTAAAAGAGGGTCAGTTGTTGGAGAATTATTATTAGAGGTGAAATGTGCATGTGAACCAGGCAGAAAACAAAAAGTGCCATGTATGGCAATGCCTTGAGTGGAAATTCAGTAAAAATTGCTGATTGTGCTAGAGATAAATGGACTAGTGCTCTCATTAGTAGTGATCATGTTAACTCAAATCTGATCAAGTTCTCTAATGATATGTTTTTAACTTACCTATTATTGGAGAGGTGGGTTAGGAAAGTGGTATATAGTAGACAAGTGTCGCTATCTTTGAGGACACTGAAACTCCAAAACTTTTGTCATGGACTAAATTAATTAGTTGGCTAATACTGGAAGGTGAAAAAATCTTACCTGTGAGAAGACAATAATGCTAAAAAGAGGCAGTGGCCTAAAGCCTGTGAGGATTTGGAAGAAGATGTGAAATGCATTTCTGTACCATTGTCTTGTTACAGAGGATAGTTGCATTGTGTGGTCTAACATTTAGTGCGGGACAAGTTTCTTTCTCAGTTGTGTGAGTGCCACCATCATGGATTTGGCACACACGGGGCAACTGGCAACTGAGGCAAACTGAAGACTAGCTTTCCCACCTAGAATATCACAATACTTCATGGTATCAGCAGGTGGCTAGTCTCGGCAGGCAGCAACAGAACTTTACTTTGTTTCTGCATTAATGGTGTGAGCTCTAATGGCAAAGCATCAAGGAGAAAAGGAAAGTTCTTAGTGGAATGCCTCTGATGCTCATAGGGAGTTCTCTCAGTTGAGAAGTTCTAGGGGGCTCATGCTATCTAGTCAGCTGTGCATACAGAACCTCCCTGTAGCCTTCCTGAATCAGGGCCAACACTATTGAGTCATGTCCCCTTTATGTCCTTGAATTAGGGCCAAAATTCCACAGGGAAACAGATCACTGATTCTGTCCTTGCACAATCTTTCCATCACAGTGATGTGAACTAGGTGGAGACTGTGGTAGATTTTAATACTGCTTGGAGATAAGATCTTCAACAAATCCAGGGAAAGCAGAACTTATATTCCTGTTATCTGACTCCTATGCAAAGGAAGAGAGTAGGAAGGGTCAAGTACATTTATCTGGAAGTTACCCTTGTGGAAGATCAGCAGTAGCAGTGCTTTTAGTGACAGATCAAATCTACATTTGTAGATTCAGCATTGGTACATAAACTCTCTACAGTAACATAATCACAGCATAGCATTGAAGAGTCACACGCTCAGAGCTCAAAGTCTCAGATGCATGTTAAGATGCTTATAACTGTGAGTGAATACACAATAAGCAGGCCGACAATGTAGCAACAGATCTAAGAACTGAGCCAACTGGTAGCCTCAAGAACTAGGTCCTTGGAGAATATCTTTTTATGCTATTCTTTGTTTAGTTTCAGATCCTTTCTTTGTACCTCTCTGCTGTGCTCTGAATTGTGGGGAGCTTATCCTCAAAGTTACATTTCTTATCTTGTTTTCCCATTGGTTTCTAGCTTGAGTTTCTGAGTTGGATGCATGTGTAGAAAAATGGAAAGAAGAGAGAAGTCAGTGTAATTCTCTCATATTTTTCTTCTCCGAGTAATCTTTAGTATTTACTGCCTCCTCTGAACTCACGGATCATGCAAACAGACAATGTGTAGTCTGATCCTAAATTTCTCTGTCTTCCTCCCCTTGTGTCTTCATGGTCCTAGTCATGATAACAACTTTCTGCTTTATTAATCTCTGTTACTTCTTTGTTTTTCCAGCCCTCTGGATCCTTTGTAATTAGTTCACTATATAAAATTCTATGTTCTCTATTTAATCATTTGGTATGAGTTTCCTGAATACATCTGATTCTTCAAGACTCTTTCTTGGGCAAACGGCAGTGCAGAATGATGGATGTGGGCTGGGCTATCAGTGAACAAGACTTTGTTCCAGCAGGCAAGCTGGTTGGAATCGAGAGAGCTGAACCATATATCAGGAAAAAAGACTGGAATCATGTCTCATAATAAACCTAATTAGAATGTTAATATCCAAGGACTTAGGCAGAAAAAAGGAAGCAAATGTAACCAAATAACCTATCTGAGTGGGGTCATAGAAAAATTCCAATACTGACAACTAACTAAACTAAAATAGAATAAAATCAATGTAAATATTTATTAAACCTTGTCAAAGTGCCTTCATGGAGGTGTTATGTTGCCTAATATGTAGCAAAGTTTTCTACAATTTAAAAATAGCTATTTTATGGACAATATCCCTCAACTCCTCCTGATCCAACTACAAATGACTGGCAATGTTTTCCTGGGGTAGTGATGCATTATTTATCTATTTATCCACCTGTCTAATCCCTCCCTTTCCCAAACTCTCGGTTCTCTTCACTTTTGCTTTTTCCTGTTTTGTTTCTTCCTCATAAATCTTCTTCCAAGAGAAGCTTTTTCTTATCAGAATCAGTCTCGGAGAATGCTAATGAATATAACTTATTAGGTTTTGTTGTGTTCTTCACACACTAAAAAAACAAACCTAAGTGAACACTGAAACTAGGGTTAGATCAGAATAAGTTAGACTGAAAGAATGTGGAAAGATGAGCCCAAAGATACTACTTTCATCAGAACTAAAAATGATTTTCCATGTATTAATTTTGCCTTGTCCATGCAAACCCAGGTCTCTGCTAATGGTAGGAACTATTTAGATAGCTGGGATCCAAAACTACATGTGGAAACCAGATGTTTATTCCAAAGCATTCTCAAACATGAGCTGATTTATAGACTGGGTAGGCTTCCGGTGCCTCTCATGGAGAACACACTCAGTAGAAGTTTGATAAATAAATGCATAATACTTGAAATGAAGTATAGTTTCTAATTAAAAGTTCTGGAAAGGAGCTGCCAAATATGAATATGTTACTACAGTGGAATTCATTCTGAATTTTAGCTTGAAAGATGAGAAGTAGAACTTCTAACTCAAAGAATTGAAATAAATTCTCTCAATACTCTCATTTCCTATGTGATGGATGAAATCCCTCAACTCCTACTGATCCAGTTACTTAATCACTAAGAAGGTCTTCCTAGGACAGAGCTGCATGAAGCTACTCTGACCACTGAGCTTTGGGCCTCAGAGGATAAGGGGAACTTGCATTGCCAGGGAGAAACTTCCAGGAAGAAACCTTAGACCTTTCATTGTCTTTTAAATATGATTCCAGATTATGGCATTCCTGCTTCAGTTTATTGCTTCTGACAAGAGTGTTACTTATCCTTTAGTGTTTTGCAGAGCACATGATCTTTGTGCTTTTTCCTAGTTCTGTGTAGTTTTAAAAGGAACTACAACTCTTTAGAGGGAATAAGTGACTTACTGGTAGCAAAAAGAGAGAGAATATTTCAGAAATTGAAACCATAATAACAATTTTAGCCATCCTCACCTATTTTTAAAACATCAATTAAAATAATATGAGAGTTGCAGATATGATCATGGTCATGTTAAGAAACTAAAGACTTGCCATCTTCAAGCAGAGCAAAGCAAAGACGGTCCCACTCACCACTTCTATTTAATGTTATAATGGAAGTCCTAGCTAATACAGTAAGGTTATTAAAGGAAATGGAGAAATATATTAGTATTTGCTTACAAAGTGTGTGACTGTCTATGCAGTGAATCGCAATGAATAAACAGAAACTCCTGGAACTAATACAAAATTAGAACAAGGTTGTAGGATCCTAGTATACAAATATAAGTAGATTTTTCCTTATGCCAGCAATAAAAATTACAATGTCATTTACATAATAACATAAAGAAAACACTTAGATGTTAATCTAGTAAAGTATATACAAGATGTATATTCTAGAAACTACAAAGCTCTGTAAGAAATCAGATCTCTGTGGAGATCTAAATTCATGGAGTGATATCTATATACAGGGTTTGGAAAGTTTAGTAATGTAAAGATGTCCCTTCTCCCTAATTTGATGTGTAGACTCAATACAATTGCAATTTAAATTTCCAAAAGCTAACTTGGAGACATTGACAAAATTATTATAAAGTTTATATGTTCAGGCAAAAGGTCTGGAATACCCAACATGATACAAAGAAGAAAAACTTGGAGAATTTGGACTACTAAATTCCAAAACTCTCTATAAATTTGTTGCAATCAGTACAGTGTTATATCAGTGAAAGACTAGACACTTGCTCGCATAAATGGAATGGAAGAGAAAAACATCAGTGAACACGTACTAAGCTAATCCTTCACCAAGGAGCACAGGCAAGTCAATGGACAATTAACAATTATTTCAACAGAGGTGCTAGAACAATTGGATGCCCGATTGAAAAAATTAATCTGGACAAAAACTTCACATCTTTCAGAAAAACTAAATCAAATCGATCATAGATTTAAATATAAAATATAATACTGTTAAACTTTTAAAAGAAAGCATAGGAAAACGTCTAAGTGACTTCAAATTTGATATTGTTTTCTGATATAACACTAAGATCATAGTCCATGAAAGAAGAAGTTGCTATCCATAATTAATATAAAAATTTGCCTTGAGAAAGATATTGTTAAGAGAATAAAAAAGTGAGGGAAAAAAGAAAAATATTCTCTCTTTGGAAGAGAATTTGAAAAACATGCATCCTCAACATGACTTATATGTAAAATGTAAAAAGTACTTTGGAATTCAACAATAGATCACAATCTAATGGAAATAGAGATTTTGCAAATGAGAAGAGGAACAAGATTTGGAGGGAGCAGGGAAGAGATGGGAGGAAAACAGGAAAAAAAGAGGAAGTAAAATTTGATATGTACATGTATAAATTTCTTATGATAAATATCATTATTGTGTACTGAAAATGTGTACTAATAAAAGATGGGCAGAATATATATATGGAAAACCCACTAAAGAAAATATAAACATGATAAATAAGCATATGAACTGAAGCTCAACATCCTATATCAGTACAGGATTGTAAATTAAAACAAAAAGATAGTGCTACGCATCACTTAGAAGGACTAAACTGAAAATACACGGACAGAACCCATTCCTGGTGAGAAGAAGGAGAAATAGGAACTCTTGCTCATTTTCCTTAGGAGTACAAACTAGCACAGCTACTTTTGAAGAATTTCAAATTTTCTTACAAAGCTGAACAGTGTCATTATACTGTTTTTCACTGTGCCCTAGTATTATCCCAACTAATTTGAAAAATTACATCGATGATAAAAATTGAATGTGGGTTTATAACAGCTTGTTCATAGTCAAGAAACTAGAAGTAACAAAGATAAACTTTATTAAGTAAGTGACTAAACAAGCTATATATCCATGTAAGAAGATATTATTCAATGATATAAAAAGATGTGGGCTATTTAACTATAAAAAATATGGATGAAATTTAAATGAACATTGGTAAGTGAAAGAAGTAATTTCAACAAGGCTATTTATTGTATAATTGCAATTATATGCCATTCTGAAAAAGACAAAACTATAAATACAGTAAAATGATCAGTACTTGTCAAAGGTTTGAATAGAACTGAAGCATGCAGTCTTTTTTTTTTTGCATAATAGTGTATAATATTTGAATGTGGTATACATGACTTTTTGCAGGGGTGGAGACACATGGAATTTATAGATCAGAAGACAAAGTTTATGCTTGAGATTTTTTTGTTAAAAATATTAGGAAGTCAGTGACTTCCAGGATGGATTACAGAATGACAAAAAAAATTAACTATATTACAAATGCATAAAACAACATCATTTAAAAGGATTGGAGGAAAAGTAACAAATATCTTTGGAAATGAATCAAATTCCTGAGAACAAAAGCTATAGCAATTGCACACCAACATTGTACTCTACTTGATAAAACTGTTTTCAATGGGAGAAACTATTTTACATATACAGGTTGAGAATCTCTCATCTGACCATCTGAATTCTAAACTGCTTCAGAATGGAAAATACTTTGAGATCACAAGTGGAAAACTGCTTCTTGCACAAAATTATTAGAAAATTGTAAACAACTTCTGGCAATTTTCATAGGATGTATATGAAACAAAAACGAGTTTTGTATTTAGTCTTGACTTCTATCCCATGATAACTTATTATGTATATTATTATGTATATGTACATATTCTAAAATCGGAAAGAAATCAGAAACTCAAAGTACTTCTGGTTCCAAGAGGAACTCATCCTGTGTTTGAGTTAAATGAATAAATTGATGGCACATGCAGAAGTCAGCTTTCTCACTGTTAGGACAAAAATTCACAAATAAGTAAGGAAGAGATGGAATAATTCATGTAGTAATAAAGTTGTAGACATCCGCGTGAACTCACATTAACTTACTATGGATACACAGCTATTTATAGAAATAGTTATGGACAAGTGTATGTGTACAAGTTAGTATATACATTTGTATTTTCTTATTCTGCCATCTGGGGTGACTATAAACAATTACACCCCTACGACAATGAGTGCACTTAGTTCCCATAACTGCATCTCTATTGCAGTTCAGTTCCCAGAACTGGATCCCTATTTGTTCTGCAATGAAAGGAACCAGGGCAACTTTGAAAAAGAGTGTATTTCAGAACTCAGAAGAGAAATATACAAGAGAAATCTGAAATATTGTGCAATGACAGCAAGTAAGAGCTAGGAAAAAGATACGATATTGATAGGTATGTGCAAAAGCAAGTCAACTGAAGGGTAACTCCCCACCCCCATTTGCATCCATGACCAAGAGGGTCAACAATTTGAGCAAAAAGGTAAAGTAGTATCTGTGAATCCATACTGATGCAAATGAAAGACTTAATGTTCATCAATGATACAAAGAGAGGAAAGGAAAAGAGAAGAGAAGAGAAGAGAAGAGAAGAGAAGAGAAGGGAAGGGAAGGGAAGGGAAGGGAAGGGAAGGGAAGGGAAGGGAAGGGAAGGGAAGGGAAGGGAAGGGAAGGGAGGGGAAGGAAGCGATAAGTCATAAGTCATGTTGATAGAATGTTCTTTTCCTATGGAGTGGTGAAAATGACACTTTATCCTGCCGTGTGCATGCCTCTTTCAGACTCACAGCTTCATCTGATCATGAGGAACACAGCAGACACAGTGGAGACTTTCTACAAAACACCTCACCACTACTCCTTGAAACTGTCAGTCATCAAAAACCAAGAAACTGGGTAATTGTCAAAGACAAGAGGGGTCTACAGACATCCTATAATAAAATATAATGTGATACCCTAGACAGACTCCAGGAATAGAAAACGTACATTGGGCAAAAACTAAAGAAATTTGAATGAAGTGTGGTGGACATTTGTTGAGAGAGAGAGAGAGTGTGTACTTGTTCATTGATTGTAATAAAAGTATCAGACTTGCATGAATATTAACCATAGAAAGCATTGAATATGGGTCTATGTTTACTATATTTGCACTGTTCCCAAAATTAAAGTCAATTTTAATGTAGAAAAATGAACAGAGTTGTAGAATATGACTACTGATTAATAAATGAATTTTGAAGCTTTATATGGCTACATAGACTCGCTATATTATTTTATTTATTAGTACATCTAACATTCTAATAATAAGCTTCCTTTAATTTTTTAGTTGAAGCATAATAATTGAACATATTCATAGAGTACCGTGTGCAATGATTGAATCAGATTATGAGCATATACATTGCCTCAGATATTTATAATTTCTTTGTATTAAAAGACTTAAAATCCTCTACTCTAGTTCTTTTGAAATATGCAATAAATTATTGTTAACCATCTCTTTCATGCAGAAGAATTCCAAACCATTTATCTGGATATTTTCTGAAGCAGTGAGTCTGAGAGAGGCATGCACACCACAGAATAAAATGTCATTTTCGCCACTCCGTAGGAAAAGAATATTCTATCAACATGACATGACTTATCGCTGATGACGTTGACCTCAATCCACTGGCTGAGACAGGGCTTGTCAGCTTTCTCTACTCTAAACTGACTCCTTTTCCCCTCTTTTATATATAGTACTCCTTAAAATGAAGTCATTATGCACAGTCCACACTTTTAACAGGGGAAATTATGCTCTACCTTCTTCAAGGGAAAATATCCAGATAAATATCCAGATAACCACCCTACTTTGCTGTGGAACACTAAAATTTAGTCCTCCTAGGTAGCTGCATTTTTGTGGCCATTAACTAATGCTTTCTCTTCTCTTCTCCTGCTACTGCTCTCAATCTCTGGCAACCACTTTATCTTCCACAAGTGAACGAAATGCTGTCTTTCTTGTGCCTCACTTACTTTATTTAACATAATGTTCTCCATGTTGCCACAGATGACAGAATTGTATTTTTTCATGGATGCATACCATTCTGTGTATATATGCCATATTTTCTTTATCATTTTATAAATCAAGTTATGTTTTGTCACATTTTATTGATGGACACTTAGGTTATTTCCATTTCTTGGCTTTTAAATCTAATGCTGCAATAAAAATGAGCATGGAGATAGCTCATCTTATATTCATCTAATTTCTTTTAGATATGTACCCATTAATACAATTGCCAGATTATAGGGTAGTTCTATATTTACTCTTCTGAGGTTCTCAATATTACCCTGAATAACTGTACTAGTTTACATTCCTGTCAACAGAGTATAATACTATTCCTTTATCCATATTTTTCTTAAGATTTGTTTTTATTTTTAAATTTTTGACATTAATCACTGTAAATGTGATGAGGTGAAATTGTGATTTTGACTTGTATTTTCCTGATGATTCTGATGTTGGATTTTTTTTCATATATTCATTTAACATTTATATATCTTCTGCTGAGAAAAGTCTATTTAGTTCATTTGTTCTTTTCAAATCAGATTGATTTTTTTATTATAGTAAGACTTTAAAATGGTTCAGCAATAAAATCACTAGAGCAAAAATTATTCACATTATTTATTACATTTTATTTAAAAATGGATCCTACTACCTTTTCAAGACATTCCTGAGAGCCTCACTTAATATCTGATAATTTTATGAATCCTAGAATAGGATGCTAACTAGAAATTCTATAGAATTTATTGGCCAGAATGAGACAATTTGAAGACTAAGACAGATGTTATTATGTGTTATGCTTGGATAGCAGTAGCTGGCTTGGAGTAATTTGGGAAAACCTACTAACCGTATTTTACATTCTCATTTTTGGACTTAACATGGTTATTTACCTGTGTGCTGCTTTCCTTTCCTACATCTCTCTGAAGTGGAAAAAAAAAGTTTATTTACATAATAATCATAAGATTGGAGGAATCTCTAATGTTAAAGGTTTTCTACAATTACAGACAAAGCAAAAACCTTCCATCTGTCTGCTTTCATCCCCAAGAAAGACTTGAGAGTTTAACAGAAATGAAGCTGGGAGCCTCAGAATATGTTGGTAAAGAAACACAAAGGGTCAAGATGTCGTCTTCTACCCGTGGACCCCAGGGTCACATGAATTTTTTTTTTATTTTAAAGAGAACAAAACAAAACAAAACAAAACAAAACAGTGTTAAACACAAAAAAGTATTTCAGAACAGAACACTGCAAGCAATACAGGTCTTCAAAACATAACAATAGGAGATTGACAATGGCTACCCTAGCATCTCTTGTTTTCTTTGAAATGGTTGTTCATACATTCACACAATAAACTCAAACAAAACAAAATAACATAAAACTAGATAAAACAAAAAAGTGAAAGCATTACAGGCCTTCAAATCAGACAATAAGAAATCAACAATGTCCTTTGTTTTCTTCAAAAAGCTGTTCATATCTTCTCACATACTGCAAATAGTAGAAAACAGGCTTAAACCAATCAAATCAAAGAATAAAAGCATTATTGGGCTTCAGAACCTTTTTCCCCATATTTATCAGGGATTTTGTAACTTATTAAGTCTTTCAGTTTCTTACACTAGGGAGATGATGTGGTGTTTACACATATGAGTTTGATTTATTTCACTTATGAGTATGGTCTCAAGTCACATCCATTTACCTATAAAAGTCTCAATGTGATCCTTCTTTATAGCTGAATAGTATGCCATTGTATAAAAGTACCACATCTTTTTTATCCATTCCTCAATTGATGGGCATTTGGGTTGTTTCCAGGATTGCTTATTACAAATTGTGTTGCTATAAACATGGGTGCACATATATCACTGTGGTAAGATGATTTCACTTCTTCTGGGAATATACCCAGAAGTGGAATAACTGGGTCAAATGGGACTTCCAGTCCTAGGTTTTTGAGAAACCTCCAGACTGACCTCCACAGTGGTTGCACCAGTCTATACTCCCACCAACAGTGGAGAAGTGTTCCTTTTTCCCCACAGCCTCTCCAGCATTTATTGTTGGTGGTTTTCTTGATCCTGGCCATTCTTTCTGGAGTGAGATGAAATTTCAGAGTTGTTTTAATTTGCATTTCTCTAATGACCAATGATGCTGAACATTTTTTCATGTATTTATTTGCCTTTCATATTTCTTCAGCTGAGAAGTGTGTTTTCATCTCAGATGCCCATTTTTGGATTGGGTCTTTGAATTTTGAGGGCCTGATTTTGTTTTTTAATCTCTTTTCACAGGATCCCCAACCTTGTCATGCCAATGTTTTATAT
The DNA here is from genome assembly GCA_004365215.1 of Cuniculus paca. Taxonomy (NCBI): domain Eukaryota; kingdom Metazoa; phylum Chordata; class Mammalia; order Rodentia; family Cuniculidae; genus Cuniculus; species Cuniculus paca. The sequence goes on from RJWT010012662.1 coordinate 17,040, forward strand.
GGTTTAGGTTTGTCTCCAGAAATACATGTGTTAGAAACATAATCCACAAATTCATATATTAATGATATTTGGAAGTGGGGCCTTTAGAAGGAGAATGAATTCACCAGACTCTGCTCTCATGAACAGGCTAATTCACTTCTGGATTAGTGTATTAGTGGCTTATAGAAGTTGCTGTTTTACAAAAGTAAACTCTCCCAGTTATCCTCATCCTGGCTCAGCCGGTGATATCCTCTGTCATGCAATAATGTAGTGAGAAGGCTCTTAGCAGATATCAGTGCCATTCTTTCAGATTTCTCAGTCTCTGAAATACAATAAATTTCTTTGCTTTGTAAGCACCAGTCTCATGTATACAGTGACTGTTGGAAGCCATTGAAGCTGGAAACTGAACACAGGTACAGGACTGCAGCCCGGCAAGGGTGTGGCCCACTGAAGAACAAGGAGACTCCTCAAAGGGCAAGATAAGACTACAGCTGAGGACACCTGGCTCCAACCCCAATTAGCTAAATAAATGCTGTAGCTGCAGGCATTGCCTTCCTGTAGTGAAATGCCACCTGGAGACTTTCTCCTAAAATACTTCTCCTAAATTAACGTAATCTGTTACTTGGAAAAGTCCTTGAACCATTCCCAAGATCCTGCTCAGTTTCCTTCCTTTTCCATCCTAATCCCTTCATTGTTTGAAAACTGAATAAATACGGGCCGCCCAGAAACATTCCTTGTCTCAGCCCCCAGAGTCGTGAACTCTGTTAGAAGGTTTTGACCCTCCTGGAGCCCTAAAATCATACCACTTGTCTCATTTATGTAAGCCTTTGCCATACGCACTTGTTTGGGAGATTGGAGAGTTTGGCCAGGTCCCCGATAGTGATGGCAACAGAAAAATGACAGACACCCACTGAGGTTCACAGAGCTGAATACTTATATGTAAATCTCAACACCTGAAAATTTTACACTGAAAGTTCTTTTTATCAACTTCTAAAAAAGCACTCCACTAAGGTTCGCAGATTGTAGGGTCTTAGTTGGTTTCCCTGATTTTTAACAACCTGGCCCATACAGTGGGACCCTTGGCTCTCCTCAGTGTACAATAAGGTATTGCTCTCCCACCAATCCGACTATTTTTATACCGATGTTACTGTCAGAAAAGAAGAAAATCCAAGGATGAGAAGATAAAGGAAATGATGAAAAAGAATAGATGCTGTGACAGAGAAAGAAAAACTGCCTGACATCTCTACTGGAAATTTCTGTCTGTCTGATGACAAAACACTCTGCTATTGCAACTTCAAGACAAACACATCATAATCTATCTGCCTACATCCTTCCTCTTTCCTTTTGCTTTATAATCCATAAAAAATCTATAGGCTATTGCAGAAATACAAGTTGAAATGCAAACCTACTCCAAATAAGTTTTCTGTTTCTTGTAGATGTATACATAATTATTTTTCTCTTTTTCATTTTCTTGCGGCTTATTTTATTCATATTTCAATGGGAGTACTAAGAGAACAGAGTTACAATTTATTATTTCACTGCCATAGATATTCAATAACATACCAGAGGCTAACTGCATTTAGCTATTTAAGATACTTACTGTTAATACTCCACTTCCCAGGGTTTTCAATATTCTTCTATTTGTCAATATTTGGAACCTTTTTGTCCTTGTCCTCACAGGCTTTCCTATGATATTCAGTGTTGTTAAGCACTCTTCTCTGGAACTGAGATGGTCCATAAAAATATTTTCCAGGTTTTTCTTCACCTTTGTATTTTTATTTTAAAAGAAAAAACAGCAGTGATCTTTTTTCTTTTTCTTAATATTTACTCTAAGTTTATGTGTTTTTGTTCTAATGAGTGAAGTAAGGAACTACCTTTAAGAATACAGCACTCATTTAAGGGTCCATCTTCAGCCATGGCCCAAGGCTGCCTATCCAGGGGTAGCTAAATATCTGTCTGATGTAGTACCCATCAACAAAGTAAGCAATCTCATGACACATGCCTGAACCACATGAGTCCTGTTCCCTGTTCTCACTTAATTCAAACAGGTGTCCTGTTGATTTTATCTTAAGAATATTTCATATATCTCTTTATACTCATACCTTTCTTTTTTCTTTTTCCTAGTCTGGTCTCAAAACTCCTGGGCTCAAGGATTCTCTTACCTCAGCCTTTCAAGTAAGTGGACAGCAAGTGGCCTCATCTGCCAATTTATGTGAGAGCATCCCTACCAAAATAACTATAAAATGATTTACTCTGACTTTTAATCTTTCTTATTTTTTTCATTTATTCTTGGTTCATTCTTTGTATCAATGGTGCGGTAAAGTTTCTCAATTTCCAACACGATCATATCTTTCTCCTTTTATTTATTTATTTATTTATTTATTTATTTATTTTTATTCTTTTTAATACAGCACTTCATAACACAGTTCAGGTTGGCCTTGAACTCACTTTGTAGACCGGACAGGCTTTGAGCTTGCAGAAATCCTCTTGCCTCAGTTTCCCAAGTGCTGGGATTACAGGCATGAACCACCATGCCTGGCTTCTTCTTTAGAATTCCTAGTAGCTTCTATGGCTTTTAGAATACAGTTCAAATATAAAAATGTGCTCCAGCTATTTTGAGCAACTTATTGTGCTTTTACCCCACTGCGCTTCCTGTGCCTGTGCCTCTGTTTTCTCCTCCTGCCACCTGAAGCAGCTGCCCCTACTTTTTGGTGAGGTTAGTGTCCCTGAAGAATGCCCTTTAAACCAAAGTAAGGGCAGAGGGTGTGCGCCTTTAGAACACTTGTTTCATTGTATGACAGCACTAACTACTTGACTTTCTCATTAGATTGACTTTCTCATGCACGGTGAGAAATTGTGTGTTATCGGAAAACAACTTGTAAGCAAGCCACAGAAAGTACATAATAAGTGCATCATCCGTGCTAGCTTAGTAAGTGTATGTGTTAATCATTTTTTAAAAAAGCAAAATTTATTCTCTACTACAGGAATCTGTTCAGCTTCTGTGAACCTCATTTTAGTTTCACTGTTAGGTTTGAGCTTTTGCTGAAGCAACCCCAAGAAGTCACTGTTCTACCATTTCAGAGTAAACAGCATCTGTTATATGTTTTCAGTTTTGAAAAAAAATACTCTTTATATATGGATTTGTTGGAAGGAATTAAAGCCTGTGCCTGGCACAAAACAAGCATGCCACTTACTACCCATCATTCTTCAGGTCTCCCCTGAGTCCCCTCACTACCATCAGCCTGGGAAGGCTGACATCTGTTGCTCCATCATTCAAAACTTCTCTTGGAGCTGTGTTAAACTGGATTAAAATATTTCAATTATTTTTCTGTATGTAAATTGCTTCCACTATGATGAATTAATATTGAAGTGAAATCCATGAAATTGTACTGTCTTGACCTGAGTTTCTTGCTAATTATTACTTGTCCTAATTATCCTTATTAAACAGATTTCTCAAGAGGAAATAGCAGCATGTGGGTTGAGTGAGGCGGTCAGAGGGTCTAAACTCAGGGAATTCTTTTTTATCACAAAGTCGCTTGGTCTTTCTGAGAAGTTCAGACTCATTATATACTCATTCCCTCTGGTGGCACGCTATTCCATAATAGGGTTATAAATTTTGCTGTGGTTTGAATTGCATCCTCCTGAAATTCATATATTGAATCCTAACCCCTAGCATTTCAGAATGTGGATGAAAAGTCATAAAGAAATAAATTGTGATCATTGGGATGAACCTTAAACCAACATAATTGATATCTTCATAAAAAGGAAAACTCTGGAGACACACACACACACACACACACACACACACACAGAAAGTGCCACGTGAAGATAAAGCAGAAATCAGGGCAATGCATCTAACTACTTGCCAGCATCAAAGAGTGCCATGAAACCAACAGAAGCTAAAGAGTAGCCTAGAGCATATTTTTCCTCATAGCCCTCAGAAGCAGCCAGCCATGCTGTCACCTTAATCTAGGATGTCTCTCTTCCACAACTGTTGACAATAAATTTATGTGGATTAATCCATTCAATTTATAGATCTTCATTATGGCACCCCAAGGTCACTAATGGAGACCACTATTTAATTATTTTACCCACAGACCTTTGTGTGGTAAAGAAAGCTCATTCATGAAAAGACACTAGGTAGGACTTTCTGACAGCAGAGAGGAATCAAGGATAGTTCCATGGTCTCTTTTGGGTGTGAGGCAACTAGAAAGTTTGTACTCTGATTTATTAGTGTGACAGAGAGACTATGGGAGTAGCATGTTTTGGAAAGTTCAGGAATTAAGTTTAGACAAAATTATCTTTAAAATTATCTTCTAAATTTATGTGACAAAAGTCCAAATAGAGTTGGAATAAGGAGGGAAACCTGTAATAAGGCGAGACTGTCTTAGGTATTTAAGGAGCGGTACTGAGTAGTTAGCTATTGAAGAGTTAGCTGAAGATTGAATACATGATTCTGGAGCTCAGAGAAAAGGTCTACACTGGTAACAAAAAGTCAAGAGAGGGGCAAAAGAGGTGAAAGTGTGTGGAAGAGAGTGATTGTAATAGCTGATCCTGACATACACACTAGATGGGGGTGAGGAATGTGAACACAAAAGGGGAGAGAGAGGATGAAAAGGTGGGAGATCAAGGGGATTGTAGATGCCTGTATGGTTAAAGAATTGAGAATTAAAAAAAAAAAGAATTGGGAATTTTATCATGAAAGTGAGCAAACTGGAAAAATTGTATCAAGCCCAAGAAATGACTGTGAAGTAATTGGCCAAGAGAAATGGAGGAAGAAACATCACTGAAAAGAATGGATAGAGAGACCACAGTGTTAGAAGAAACAACTGGGTGGACCTTAAAGATCATCAAGAATTAACAGAGAAAGCACTCTAGAAGACAGTGAAAATGAGTCATTAAGGAACAAGGGGAAAGAATTGAGAGGTTGGTTAGTGAGGAGAAGGACAGTCACGTGGTGACTAAAAAAGAAAACAAAGACCCCAGACTGGGGGTCGAGGTGCGTGTGAAGAGCCCGATTGGGGAAAAGAGGACTGATGGGTAACCCACCTCCAGGCCAAGCAGTAAAATGTCCAAGGACAAAGATCAGATTTCACTTGAGGGGACTGCGATGGAAGTGTCCTCCAGGGTGACTCAGTATCCCCACAGAATGTGACAATGAAAAGAGTAGTGAAAGAAGAATTTAGAGATAATAGGAAATTTTAGTAATGATTGAGTTTAAATTCCCGAGGATAAATAGAAAGGATTTCAGGAAGAGAAGGTGCACAAAT
>RJWT010012663.1:0-22298 GCA_004365215.1 Cuniculus paca
TATGTATAAATATTTTACCATGGGACATGAGGTTTAGGAAAAGCAAAATGCAGAAAAAAGAACATTTACTATAACTTGTTTAATCAAATTGGCCTTCTGGTTTGGTCAATTCTGGAGCTAAAATTTTATGATGAAACTCTTCTATATACACAACAGTTTTAGTTAATGTATCCTTTAGCCCTCTTGCTTGGAATAACCCAGGTCATCCCTGAAGGCCACAATTTCTCCTGTAGCACAGCCAAGCAGATGGTGCTTCGTGTGTGCTAGGCTGAAGTGAGAAGGCCAAAATGAGCTCTGGGGTCCTCCTTGCATTCCCCAGGGTTATGCTCAGGGACAATCTCTTACATTTATGATCCCTTTCCTTTGACTATCACAATCATTCCATTCACTCTAATTCTTGCCAATGATTACTGTTACTTCAGCAGTCACATGGAACATGTGGACTCTCAGTTCCTAAATTTTCTAGTAGCCGTTGAAAAAATGAGACACACTATGCCCAACAGACCATGAAGAAAGAAATACTGCCACTAACCTTGTGATGAGCTTGTAAGCAGATCTTCCCCTAGTGGGGCTGAAAATGACTAAACTAGACTGACATCTTGCTTACAATGTTGAGACATGTCCTGGTCAGATGTACCCAGCTAGATGTGCCAATATTCCTGGACCCATTAAAAACTGTGAGACAATAGTTTGTTTTGATTCTGGAGTTTGAACCTACAGCCTTGATACATACTATGAATGTGCTCTACCACTGCAATATGTCTCCAGTCCCTCAATATTGTTCTTAATTCAAGTTCAATACAGTTGTTACTCAGTCATATATAAAATGTAGTTTCTATAGCAAAAATAATTTGTTCCTGTGACAACTGACTTTTAAGATAAAAATTAGTGTTTTGTGATTAATTGGTAGCAATAATGAAGGTGATGAGGAAGTAGTAGGAAAGGAAAAGAGAAAATAGCTGAAGGAGGGTCATGTGTAGCATTGAACACACTCTGTAAATCCTGTTTCCATAAAAGTATTGTTGATGTCATTGCCTACGTAGGCCATCTCTCAGGATCTGGTGTTCTAACAAAATACATCGTAGGTAGAATGATGCTAATGCTTAGTTGATCTCTCTTTTTGGCATATCTGAACAGCTTAATAGTACTTATATTTTTTCCAATCCCACTCTTCTCCTGCTCTAATTTAGTAACATTTCATCTCATTAGTCTAACCCTACCAAAAGATTGTACTGGATCATAAATCTTTCCTTGACACCTTTTTTCTCCTGTCACTTACACAAACTTGGATAATGATATTAAGAAAGGTATCATACCTGAAAAGCCCAACCTAACGAAGTTACAAGATAATATAAAAGTGACTATGTTTAACATTTGTCCCGGCATAGGTTCATCCACTGTTTCCATGCACTTTGATTTTTTTATTGTAACTTTATCCTGAGATTGACTTGTCCTGAAGTTTGAAGGTTTATATCAGGAATGTCACTCCACAATCTTATAAATAAATCAAGTTAGACAGCAGTTTACTTATCCAATAGTATAAGTTGACACCAGACCAATCAGAGGCATCAGAAAATCTTCCCATGTTAGAGGAATTAATATGTATGAGTTACTTAATGTGTCAATGTCTCAATTTACTCATCTTCAAGGGAAGATAATCATGTCTACTTCATAGACTGGGAGGATTAATGAGTTAAGTACTCAAATCACTTAGAACAGAATCAGATATATAGAAACTTAGGAATCAGCTGTATATATCAAACAAATGTAACAGAAAATTTGATTTCTCTAAACCATTTCCAGGTTTTTACATACATAATCTCACATAGCTATGGCAAGAAACATGGAGGGGCAAACAGTAGTGGTGATTGTACCTGTAGTACCAGATAAAGAAGCAAAGCTTTGAAATTTTTAAATACATAACAAAAAATCTCATTACTGTCAAGGATAAAATTCGTATCTAAATTTTCTTCTGAAAATTTTTCTGCTAGGTTTTCTGACTCCTTTAAAGAGGTCAGTCAGTGTCAACACACTGTCTGATTTTATAGGATGAGAACTCGATGGTTTCTGATTTTCCTAATCTTTACCAGTAGACTTCAGTCTCAGTTTTTCCACTGCCAAGGTGTGGTGGTGGTATGTGGTATGTGGTGTGTGGTATATGGTATGGTGTGTGTGTGTGTGTGTGTGTGTGTGTGTGTGTAATAGGAATTTACAAAACAGTTGGCCTGAATATGAGTGAAGAGAGAAAGAATTGCAGCACATATCAAGGTCTTTGGGACAATTTTCATCTAGTAGTTCATCAAACTTGAGATCATGTACTCAGAGAATTTTTGTTACTTTAATAAAAGATTAATGTAGTAACTTAGGGCATGTTAAAGATAATGTAGTCAGTTTTGGGAAAATGATTCTCAGGATAGAACTTTTCAGTTTTTCTTAGGAGTGTAATTTTTATCTTCTGTTCGTTTTAATATTTAGAAAATGTGTAATCTCACCATTTGATAGAATGAAACAAAATCATAAAATCACGAAAAATGTACATCTCATGTTTTTATAGCATTTGAATGGTGATTCTATTTTTCACACGGGCCCATATATATTGTTCTTAGCTGTACAAAAATGCAATAACACAAAAGAAATTACTCATACCAATGGTCATGATGAAGCCACATATTTATCAGTCTATCTAGGGTATTAAATTCCTCTTTTTTTCTTCCTCAGTTCCATTTATGCATCATTGCCAAGAGTCATAGACTTCAGACTTATAAAGTATCAGAAGAATATAATGAAAAAATAACTAAAGCCTGTTTTAATGTCTGGATTTAGTGTCTTTTTATATTTTACTTTTTTATTTTTATAGGAACTCACTGTCAGCAGAGAGCTATCCCGTCCTAGTGTTTTATCTATAGTACGGGTGAAAACTCTGCCTGTCTGCTTCTGGCTTGTGCGAGTTTCTTTCCTTTGGGGTAGTGACTGGTGCCAGAACGAGAGGAAATATCATGCCCTCCGAGAGCCAAGAGCAGCTGGTGTCGTTGCCCTGGTGTTTATGGGATATTATAGACATAAAGGCACATTTGGAACTGGTTGGGGAAAGAACTTAATGCTTCTTTCTTTTATCTTTATAATCCACTTTCCTAGCACGGATTATCCTGCCGTTCATGCTAAATATAGCAAATGCAGACTAAAAAAAATTAAAAATTAAAAAAAAAATCAAAAACGTTGCCACAAGGTGCTCTGAGAAAGTCATGTATGCACTGGATAAATACACTATCTTTTATCAAATGAAACAATAAAGACAATTGCTTTGCTTTGTTTTTGAACAATGAAAGTCATTTTTGTAAGAATTAACCAGAGGGAGCTGTACATCTGGAGTGCGGTGAACCTATAGTTTCTGTTTGGGGGAAAACTGGCATTATTGCCAAAAAAATTATCCATCTGTAGTTTGATCCAAATATGTCAAGCTGGGAGTGTCAGTGAAAGGAATTTGCTACCAGAAATTTGCTAGATGGCATTTTTGTGATTTATTTTCAATGACATCCGTTTTCAGGGGGCAGAATTTTTATTGTGTATATTTTATGAAGAGCTTCAGAATCTTGATAAAGTCAAAACAGGGTCTAAGTGTCAGAGTAATGATGTTTCTGGTGATTTCCTTAAATAACTCAGAATTCAGGCCAATTTTGGAAGTCAGAGAAATAATTCCTCAGTGTTTGTTGTCTGATTTTTCATACACTCATCCTTGCCATTGTTCTTTCCTGTTACATTTTTTCTGATCATATATGGCAGAACACTTTTGTGCCGACTGCCTACTCTTTCGATGAACAGCTGCATGATAATTAATATAGGGTATACAAGCCTGCATTATTCACCTAGTGAATAATTAATTCAGCAAACAATTGAAGAGCATGTACAGTCCACAAACCTGGAGAGGCACTAGAATTACAAAAGTGAATACACAACTAATATCGCAGAATGAACTTCTGCTCTAAATACTTCGAGAATGCTGTAAAAGTAAAAATTGCTAAATATTGTATGATTAAACTCAACAATAAAAAGCAAAAATAGTGCTTTCATGTGCTAGAAATAAAGAGGACTATAAAGCCAATGTAGTCAGCCAAATCTGAGATCAAGTTGGTTTAGGACTTTCCAGAACAAATTTAACTTTATAGACTTAGATAATGGGTTTTAATGCCTACATGAATGCCAAACAACACCTTCATGCCTTGAAAGACATGAAGCCTCCATAAAAACTCAAGAACTATGAGACACACTCTGCTTATTCACATGCAGATTGGCAGAGGAGATTCCCATCTTCTGGTAGAGATAAAACGTCCTGTCAGAATTAAAATCCAAGCTTACGCACATGTATCCAGAGGTTGGAATTTTTACTCACTGTGTTGAGAGTAAGTTTTGTTTCCTCTTGGGAATAAACTTGAAAATCATGTGTGCATTTGCATTAAAAAAAAAGTTATCCTTGAGGAAGACAGTGGTCACTGGAAAAAATCATACCATCAAAATCATCAAAGACTAAATACCCAAAAGTCAAGAGATGCAGTAAAGATAAGGCAACTGAGACTCAACAATAGTAATTATACTTAAAGTATTTAGAGAAATGTTTTCAATATTTGGGCTAATGTTCTAATTTTTTAAAAAAATATTCAAGACTTGTTAATTCTGCATAATTGGATCTCTTGGCTTGCATTAAACTTCAAGTAAAGAAATGATAAATTGTGAAACTTGACAGGAGAATTCATATACTGTTGCTTATTTATACTCTCAACAAATATTTGTCGACAGTTATGTTGTTCCAAACTCTGTACAACATAAAAATACATGCATTATTGGTGTAGGTGCAAAGTTAAAACTTAGTGAAGAAGAGAGTCAAGTGTATAGAAAATTATGGCATAATTAACATGGCATACACTGCTCTGTGCTAAGCTAACATTTGATAATTCTGGAAATTTGATGACCTTATCTTGATCACATTTTAAAAATTTAACATATTAGAAAAAATTTCTAAGATACCCGAGTAAAGCAAGAATTTATCATGATAGAAATCAGAAGTCAAATTATCCCAAATATCTATTTCAAAACCGCTGCTCCAGAAGACTTGTTCATGTCCATAGGACACTTGGTAAACAAAGTTGTAAGACTCCAAATTTCCAGAATTTATGTTTTTAATTTCATGAGAAATTAATAGAAAAGTGGTCACATATACAGCAGTTCAGAAACTATACCACTGTGCTACACATTGGAAAAGAAGTTAATGTAAAGCACATTGATGTTGCAACAAAGACGAACTAAGAGAATAGGAAGTTTAGGCTATAAAAATATACAATTCAAAAATAAATATAAATATAAAACTATACAATTCAAAAATAAATATAATATAATATAACCAAATGTTAATATCATTATTGAAAATAGGAAAATAAACTCTTTAAAATAAAATTAAGAAGAATAATTAGGGATTTCATACAGTTGGGCTGATACCATAGTGATCTGGATAAAGGAACACATTAGTAAAGTAGCAAAAATAGAAGCCAAAAAGTGTGATTAGTTGTTTTTTAAGAAAGATTAGTATGATGTGCAACTCTGTTCAACATAAGAAATACTGTGACATAGTTGTTAAGATTTCTTTTAGCAAAAATGGAATCAAATGACTCCAAGGTCACATTTTAAAAAATTGATCCTTTCAAATTTGCAGAATGATGATGTATTTATACGTTTCAAACTTATTGAGGTCATTTAAGACTACCTGAATAACTTTCTTAAAATTGATCTTGTGTGTGATATAATGTTTATTGCATTTTAAAATGTAATCTGTAATGCTAATTTTTGTGCATATCAAATCCATCAATAGATTGTCATTTCATATGCAATCTTTTCTGTGTTTTAAGTCTTGCTATGGTCTTGGTGAAATCTTGCTGTGCTGTTCAGACTAGCCTAGAACGTGCCATTACTCCGCCTCAGCTTCCCTAGTAGCTGGGAGTCAAGGCATGTGCTATTGCACCCAGCACTTGCATGTTTTATTAAAAAGTAGCACAAATAAATCTCAAAGTCCTCTGTGAATAGCACCAACAGGTGCATCAATTCTGGAAGAAGATAGTGGGAAGCCTGAATGACCCAAATGATACAGATAAATGATTTTAAATAAATGGCCAGGTTTTCTTCCTGAGAGCAAGAGGAAATACTTATCAACCTATTCATGCATTATTTATTATATTCTTCATGTTTTGTTTACTAGAAGAGTCAAAAGACTGAAGAAGGTCACACTTGTAATGGTGATTTGAATGGAATGTTACAGCAAAAAATAAATAGGTAAAGTATTTCTGGAAAAAAAACTCAGTGGGAAAACCAATGTAGTTCAAACACCAGCTAATATAGGAACTAAGAGTCAAGTTTTTTCCTCATTTTATAGATAGGGGAGTTCAACCAATACCTATAGCTTATGATAAAATTACTTGAGAATGATCTGTTTCTAATTATAAGTATAAACTTTAGGAAAATTAAAATTTTCTAGATACTTTTCAAATCACCATAAAATAGAACTGTAGTAAAATGTCAAAATGAAGAACAATAACTGGAAAATCTGAATGTATGAATAATAACACTATACTCTTTAATGTTATAGTGAAGCCCACTAAAATAATACTGAATCTACAATTTGTTGAATATATCTTGCATGTATATTTCAGTCTTGGATTTTTGGTGACACTTTCCTGGCTCTCTCTTCTCCTTTTATTCAGTTATGGAGACTGATCATATCTCATGCCTTTTCATTGCGATATAACCTATTTCTTTTTTATTGTTAATTTTCAGAGAAGACTTACTAAATTGTTAAACTTCCCAGGCTTGGCTCAAATTTGCCATCCTCCTGCTTCAGCCTTCTCTAGTGCTGGAATCACAGGCATACACCACCACACCAGGCTATCTGGTCATTAAAAATATTTTCATACAAATCATTTGTGAAGTTAATTGGTTCACTGTGTTAAAAAATAGAAAGAAATGTGAAGATGTAACTAAGTATTACATTCAAATTGAACTCAAATTGTTTCATTGCAATTTAACTTGTGTTGTAAAGTGATTCAATTAGTTTTATTACATATTTGGATTCTTAATATTATTTGCTATGATCAAGTGACATTTCTCAATTTTATAAAATCTTATTAAATATACTTCCCTGTGTAGACATTAAAATAACCAGGAAACATTTATTGAATGTCAAGCATTTTTCTGGCCAATGAATTTGATTTCCTCATTTAGTGAAAATAAAATGAGACAGAACACTACCAAAGGAACACTACCAGCTTTTAAAGTAGGTTAAGAAAAGATTGCATAGAAAAACACTCAGTTTCGTTGAAAAAAAATCTGTTTTCAACTTACAGGAAATTGTGTCCAGAAGATGCACTGAAATGAAGTTGCAATATGACCGTGATCATCTTGCCTATACCTTCGTAAGTGTAATGTTTTCTTTTGTCATAGAAACTTTTATACCCTGTTCCCTGGACCTGAAAGACACTTTCCCTTTCTCCTCGTTCTCAACTGTAGCCACTTCTCCAGATGTCAATCACAAGTCAAAAATCAGAACCCCAAAGAAATTTGATTTTTCTATTTCAAGGTTTATTTTCCCTTCTATCCCATTTCATTTACTGTATTTGATTAATACCTACCATATTTCATCAAAATTAAGACAATGCTAAAGGTAAGATATACTTTATATATTATCACTAGGGAAATGAATTAGATGTCAATTAAGCTAGAACATGATGTTCCATAAGATTGAGAACTTTTATTTTCCTGTTCTTGAAAGCTCTCTTTTAGAAATATTTAGGTATAGATTTTACCATATTATTTCTCTTGTACATATATAAAAAGAAAATTTGAAATGAATAAAGGATATGCACATTCAGAATCAAATTTTTCTTAGTTCCTTTTGATGCAGAGAGGTCAGTATCTGTTTATTTCCATAAGGCGTTGTCTTCAAAGCTATGTTTTTACAAAGGTATTGTTTCAAGCTCTAAGTACCTGCTTTCTTTAACATTTGCTCTAAGCTTCCTCTTTGTTGGAAAGTTTGTATCAGTACTTTACTAATTTTATCAAAAGGTGTTAAATTAAGGTTTCTGATACAATCTGAGATTTTTATTTCTTTGTCAAGTGGACCAAAAATTATCTAATTGAGCTACTAAAAATAAATGACAAAGTTTAAGCATATGTAGATAATTAAACCATCACACTGTCACACCTTGGTTAAGTGAATGTGTGATATGAGAATAGCTCAAAATCCAAAATGTTAAACTATATACTGATTAGCAAAATATCCTATGTACACATTAAATGCCAAGTAAGTCCTATCTCTGGCATCTTTACGAATAGTAATTCATTTAATCTTCATGAAAATACTACAATGTAGGTAAGTACAACTATTATTCCTATTTCAAACATGAGAAAATGGAAGTTAAATAGCAATGAAATTGCTATACCCAGAATGTTATATAAATATGTAAACTTGTATATCTTATATAACTAAAACAGAGTTGGCATTTGTGCTCAAAATTAAAAAATAACTATTTCCAAAACTACATTGTAAACTCAGAGGCTGGGGTATAGCTCAGTGATACAATGCTTGCCTAACATGTGCCAAGCCCTGGGTTTGAGCCTCATCACTGTAAACTCATGACATCCAGGAATATAATATTCTATTGCAATCCTAGCATATCACAAATTAAAAGCTCAAAAGGTATTCATTATAGAATGAATATGGTTGCTGTTCACAGCAGTTTCCCTAACCAGCATCTTTCTATTTTTTTCCATTCATTTTGACTTTCACAAACTAACATTATATGTAAGGACAATAGATGCTCTATTTGGTGAAAAATCAAGAGATTTTCTCTTAATATTATCCTCCTTGATGAATAATAAAAGTCAATTACTAGCAATTACAACTTTATGTTTCACATTTTCTTCTACTGGAGTTGTCATTTTTAAAATATAAGCAATATAATATGTTAAGTTAATTTATCTCCAGTATTAATAGAGAGAATAGGGATGGGTTTAACATGAAGTCTCCAAGACCCTTCCATAAGAATCAACATGAATTCAAGGAATCTGGATGTGTTGAAATCAAATTTCACCAAACCCAGTTGACAATAACTTTATATTGAAACTTTATATTGAAGTACTGTATAACATGCATTCAGAGATGTATATCTCTCATAAATTTCAGCAGGCTTGGAGGTGAGCACCTGTAATCCCAGCACCTGAAAGGCTGAGGGGGGAGGATCACAAGTTCAACCTACCCTGGTAATTTACAGACTTACAAAAACCTTGTCAAAAACAAAACAAAACAAAAAACCCCGAAGATTCACCTGCCTCAAATACTTGAGTAATTGGGATTATAGGAATGCACAAAAATGGAACTATAAACTTGGCATTTACAGGAATTTTGACCACAAATCTTGTGATTGTTCTTCTCTATCATGTTACCGTATCTTAATCATCATATATATTTACTTCTTTCAATCCTATTTGTTAATTTTGGGATGATTGACAGCAGGATACTTAGGGCATTATTTTGGCAATCATACCTACTCCATCGTGTCATCAAGTAAGTGACATCTATTTACTGTTTTTGTTTTGTTTTGTTTTTTACTTTACCATTTTACTAATGGTGTAGCTGAATACAAAAACAGTTCTGGAGTAAGAAGCCCAGCTCTTTTTTCTGTGCCTGTTTGATGGCAACTCAGAGCAGAAAGCAAGTTTTACTTTTCTAATCTCCTAGGCAAATTTGGAGAAGCTGGTAAGGAAACAGGCAGAATTGTTCAATTTTCTATGTTCCATTGTTTTGAACAACTTTTCTTTAAACAGACTTTGTTCTTTTCTATCCCCATCCAATTTATAAAATTTTAACTACTCTTATCATTTACAACAAAAGAAACTTTGACTAACAACTTTTTTCTCAAAAGCAAAATTGCCCATTTTCAATGGGTTGAAAGAGGGAAAGAAAGATAAATAGGAATACTATTTTTACTCTAATATCGGTTCAGTATAGACATATACAAGATATTACTGCACAAGGGAAAAATCTCAACTCATCTGTTGTTTTTCCCAAACACAAAAGTCAAGCCAAGTTTCACCTTCTATGAGATATCTGTATGTTTACACTCATGTACAGCACACTTTAATTGTACTGGGATGATATTTTGTGCTTCTTTACTTTCCTCTGTTAGAAAATGTCTTGGCAGACTAAGCCATTAACATTTTCTGCTTTCTCCAAGAAAAGATAATTTACCCTCTTAAAGATATTAGGCTCCTGTGTATTGTTTTTCTCCATTTGGTATTCTCAATTCCTCCTTGGAACACTTGAGTGCTTGTACTCAGGGTACTTTGACACTCACTAATAGCAACTGAACCCCTGCATCCAGCTTACGTGCTGCTCCCTGATTACCCACCAGTGAGCCCCAGCTCCACGGAACAGTGTTCCCGTCACAGAGACCAACTCTTACACAGCTACAGCTGGTCCCCTTCTCCCGCCGGAAGCATCTGTCATGAAGCACAACCTTTGCTGAGCATGGGTAGCCCCAAAGTTGAGGCTCTTTACCCTTGAAATCTTAGACCATAAAATTGTACTGTTTGACTTTTAATACACAGAGACAGCCGATGGAACAAAACTGAAATTCACCATAAGCAGTCTTTTTTTTTTCCCATTGAAGTAACATTTCTTCTGACAAAAATAGTTAAAAGTAACTATCGTGAGTTCCGAGAGACAAAATTTATTTTTCTGATAGGTGAAAAAGAAATAGAATATTCTTTAATAAAATAAAGATGATATGAATGTAAAGATTGTCAGCTTTGGGGAAACTGTGATACATCAATTGTTTTATTTATTGATTTATTTTTGTAATTTTGCCTTTATCTTTAAGGTCAAGCATATCATACTTGATTTTTATTTTATATGAATTAAAAATATTCCTCCATCGAGGATCAAAGCATGATATAATACCCTTGCAATATTTGTAGATAGCCCAGTAAGTCATAAATTAGAAATTTTTAACAAAACTCAAACGTGATGATAAGATGGAATTTTCTCCTCAAAAATGTAGACTCAGCTTTTGAGTCATGGTTTTCACTTCTTTAGGGAAGGTAATACGGTCATATTATGGCTGAGTAGTAATCTCACTTAGTCCTTTAAAAATTGGAACAGTATTGTGTGGACACTTATTTGAGAATGTGGGGAGATTGATCCATCTTTATGTCTATAAAAGATCCACTTTTCTTCCTTTTATTCAGTAGTTCTAGTACCTTACTGGCCCCACAAAATTCATATCTGTTAATTGACTATTTTTTCAAGTACTCTCCAACAAACCAGATCATCCAAATGACACACCGTCTAGAGTAGTGAGCATCCCTTACAGACCCCATTAACCACCAATGCAGTACCAAAATCTGCAGTATATATGGACTGAATAAAAGAATCATAAAGAGGATGAATTATAGGATTTTCCAAATGTTTATCCAACGCATTTAACTCAGGAATATCAATTATTATAATGGCAAAAATGTGCTGGGCATATAAATAAAGTTATTTTTTAAACAGTGAGAGTTTCTAGTTCTGTTAGTTACTTTTCCCTCCTTGCTGAGACAAAATATCCTGGTGCCCAAAATGAAGGAAGGAAAGGTTTATTTAGCTTTCAGTCTGTGGAGGTTTCAGTCCATACTTAGCTGGTTCCAAGGCAGGGTGGCATGACTGAGGGGCAACAGCTTATGATGGCTGTGGCAGGTACCAAAAGTGACAAAGGCAAATGGGAATAAGTAAGAAGCATGCCTCTTTTCCTCCCTTATATTGTCAGTAGGCTATGCCCCTTGATGTAGCACTCACACCATCTATGTGCCCTCCTCTTGCACAAAATGAGGATGCTACAAAGTAAGGACACTGGCCCCCAGCTGAGCTGCTTAGTTAAGCTTCTAGACTTCTCAAATTGACACAATGTATCAATCATAATGATCTACCCCTTGACAACTTGACAACTAGACATATTTCTTTAAACCAATTTCCAGATAGAAAGACATGCTTATTCTAATCATTTCACAACTTGGAACATTATAACACAGGTTTAACAATCCTTAAGAATCAGCATTAAGTCTATCAAGATTATATTACATTAGAATCATAACATTCTGTCCCTAGCCCCCCAAAGAGTCACGCACATCCATTTATGTAAAAGGCCTTTAGTTCATCTCTAAAAGTTGCCAAAGTCCTAGCAGTTTCAGTATTGCTGAAAAGTCCAAATTCTAAGTCTCCCCTGAGATATAAGGCAAACTCTTAGCTGTAGCCCCTAATACAAATGAAAGCAAAGTTAAAACTTCCAACATTTAATGGCATAAGATAAATATTTTCATTCCAAAAGTTACCAACAGAAGGATAGAAAGGATTGAGACAAAAGCAAGTCCAAAATCCAGCAGGGCAAGCATTAAATCCTGTAGTTCATCTGGCATCTGAAACAATCTGGTTGTGAGCTCCAAAGGACTTGAGTGACTCCACCCGCATGGCACTTATGGTGGTTATAGCTTCTACAGCTTCTCTCTTGGGCTGGTTTTGCTCCCTCCTTGCAAGTTTCCTTAGAAGATCCATGTTCCTGGGTTTTCCAAATGTCTGGGATCTCCACTGCACCTTTGGCTCACTCTCACAGCTTCACACACTGCCCTCTTAGGGACACACTGTTTGTCCTCTCAGGCCTTCTGAAATTGAGGTGGAAGTCTTTTTAACTTTAGTAATCTTTCATTCTGTATGAACCTAAAACCATTGCCACATTGATGATGCTGAGGCCCACTGCCCACTGGAGCAGTAGTCAGCTTTCTTCTCTCTTGGCTGTAGGGGTTGAGTGCTTGAATCACTGGGCACTCTGAAACTGATCCTGAGGAACACATTCTCTATGCTGCCACCATTCTGGAACCTGGTGAAGCCCACCAACATTTTGGCACCTGGGGAAGTTGCCAGCATTCTGGAAAATAGTGGAGTTGCTGCCATTCTGGAACATGGTGCTCTGCGGTGTTTTCCTCAAAGCCAAGTCTCACTTTTGCAACTTTGAGGCTGCAGAGCGTAGTGACGTGTTGCTTCTGGTGATACCCTCAGGCAATGCTTTATATTCTCCTGCTCCTTCTCAGCAATCCAGATCTCCTCAACTCTATCTTTGCAGTCCATAGCTTTACTGGAGTTTCCTTTCAGGCTAAACTCACAACATTTTAAATCATCCGGCTGGGCTTTTGCTCTTGGTTAGCAATATAAATCTGGTTAAAAGCTCCAAGCAATAGCCATGTCACTGCCCCAATTTTGGACTGGCTCAAAATTTCTTCTTCCAGATTAATTAGTCTGCTGCTCTTAATCTGAGTCTCAGGCAAAATCTCTAGACAAGTGAAAAATACAAACAAACTTTTTGCTAAGCCATGACACACATCATCTGAACTCCAACAACCAATGCAGTCCTTCTTCCCAGCAGAAATATCCCAAACTTGGTCTCTACCGGCAGGATTTCTATCCACCTTCTGATCTTCTGAGCTCTGACCAGACTGTCCCATACAGAATAGCCTAAGGCCTTCTAGCACTATTCTTTCAGGTGACATCTCTGAACCTTTCCAAACTCTTCCCCCAAGCCATTCCCAAAATCTCTTGAACCGTATGATCAGGTATAGTCACAGTAATAACCCCACTTTTCTGGTACCACATTCTGTGTTGGTTACTTCTCTCTCATTGCTGAGACAAAATACCTGACACCCAAAGTTAAAGAAGGAAAGGTTTATTTAGCTCAAAGTTTATGGAGGTTTCAGTCCATAATCTGCTGGGTGCAAAGCAGAGTGGCTCATGGCAGAGGGCAACAGTTCATGGTGGTGAAAAACAGCAAAAGCAACAAAAGCCAAAAAGGGGGAAGTGTATTTCCCTTATAATGTATGTAGACTACCTGTCCATAGCAGGTAAGCCACTCACACCCATAATCCTAGCATTGAACTATGAATCAAAAAACAGCTCTAGGAACCTGAGGGGACATCCAGACACAAACCATAACACTAATAATTGTCTTGCAACAACCTGGACCCTGAAAAGTGGACAGATCTCTCACTATGGTAAGAAAAACTTGGATTTACCTCTGATCTTCCACTTGCTTCCTGTCTCACCGAACAGGCAAAGTAGCTAAGAGTTGTCTTCTCTGTCACACCATGCTGGATTGAGTTGGTGTTGCACTTTTGTTGGTGTGGGTTTATTGTGGAGTATGATATTTATCCATGAGTGAAGCAGAGGTACAGTAATGCAGAGCCTTTCTACTTTTTCTTCTTGAGCCCTTTTGACTTAACTTTCCTTTAGATTATTGCAATACCTGTCAACATGCTCAGACCTGCTAATAAACAAACCACCTGGGGCAGAAAAAAAAAGGTTCCTCCTTCTTTCCACTGGGTAGCATTCTGAGTATCACTTACATTTTTCTTATGCATTAACAGTCTGCTTTCTCTATGTTTGTTTCCTCCCCCTTCTACCCATTTTAATAGTAGAAATTAGGTATGGAGCTCAGTGTTTATATTAACTTCATTATTATTTCTCAGGGGTAACAGTTGACTAACTTATAAAGGGACTAGGGCCTGCTTTGGGGACAAATAAAATATAAAGAGATGAAAAACATCTTTGAGGACAAGATATAATATTAATTACTGGCATGTACTTCCTGTTCCCTTTGTAATACCCATATCAAGGACTTGTTAAGTACCTCCAGGAGAGCCTGGAGGAGCTCTTATCACTCTGCAACCAGAATTTGGCTGTAACTACCACTTCCACATTAGAAAAACCTTTCAGTCACAGAAGGTCTCTTTGTGTTCAGAGTTCAGCACACAGGTTTTAGGTTTCCTGTGGGCATCAGCCAGGAAAGACTGTGTGCCTGTGAGGTGACTCCAATCTCTGTGCCCCTCCACAGACGATTACAAACACAGATTGAGACCTGGGACTTTGAGGTTTGCAGGATAGTATCAGTGAACATAATGACACCTCACAAATAGTGGAGCCCTCTCCAGGTAGCTCAGTCCAGCAATATGATATATATGTCATTCATTTTTACAAGATAGTGATCAGATTGAATAAAAAAAAAAGAAGGTCGCAAAAGAGAAGTAGTTATGCAAAGATTCTCTTAGGCAAGTGAAACTTTAAAGAAATGCAAATCCTGTTGCTTCCTTGTTTTGTTTCTTTTTTGTTCAGTTTTGTCTAAAATATCAATAGCAGCAAAGGAAATATGATTGGGAGAGTGTAAGTCAAACTCTCTGTTTTTGTGGCTTCTAAATATTTGTAGCCTTGCAGAAAACTTTGTGTTCTGAAAATGGCAAGAGATAACATATTATGCACTCAAAAATTATAGAAGTGAAACCAGGATTCAAGAGTTGTTAATTTCAAACATTTTTTGGGATTGCAGAGCTACTAAGGTAGTGAGGATCTCCAGTTTAATTACCAGGGCTAGCAGAGGAATCCAATTATGTTGCTGTGTCTCCAACATAACCCTTTCTCATTGTTTGCTGCTCACTTGTTCTAAGCATATTTTGATCACCTTTGTTTTTTGGTTTGTTGTGTTTTATTTTCTACTATTCAGTTCTCCTGCTCTAATTTGAGAGTTATCTTTAGAGATTTTATTTTCATTGGAAGAGTTGCTCATCATCCTCTTGCCAACATGGAATGTTTCATGTTAAGAATATTTTCTTTTTTGTTTTGTCATTCTGTAGTGGAATTGAGACAAAGAGAATGACTGACTTCCTATATGTGCCAGACCATTGTTTAGATTTGATCATTATAGGCAAGGTTACCCAATTTTGAGCTCCTGGCATCCTGGGAAAATTTCAGATGAATAATTTTTTGCTCCACAGGAAAGTATAGTGCTACATAAAAAGAAAGAATCATTATAATTTTTGCTTCTGAATATATTTTCACATACAAGTATCCACAAAATGTTGATACTAAGTAAAATTGAAACAAAATTTCAATTCACTTTGTTATTTCTATAGTTAGGCAGAGAAGTTATCTATATAGACAAAGGATAACACTTTTATAATAGATATGATATCACTGAATTATTTCCATTTGGCCTTCCATTATCCCTGGGAATCCACACTTCTAAAGATAACTAAGTCCTAGAGATGTAGCAATGAATATAACATATCTATGCTCTTGGAACACATATTCTCTTGAAAGAAAAAAATGACCAAATAAATCAGAAAATATATGCAGTCTTGGAAAAAAAAAACTGGTGAAGGGAATATTAAAGTTGAGGATGGTTGACTATCATTATAGATAGGGTATTCAGTGAAGTTGGCATTTGAAAAAATGAAGTTGAAAGTGTAAGAAAATATCATGGGACATCTGGGAAAATGGCATTGCAGGCTGAGGAAATAACTAGTGCAGTGCACTTGTGAAGTTGAGAGGAAAGTGAAAGAGAAATGGATAGAGTAGTAAGTAGATGGGGTGAAATTATGGAGTAGGATGTACATTAGTGGTCATTCATATAACACCTTGGAGTTAAATGTAAGAACATTGGCCTTAATATAAATAAAATGAGAGATATGGAAAGTTTGAAATGAAAAAGGAAAATTATGCTTTAAAGCTCACATTAACTTTCTGAATTTAGAATATACTGAAAGGGGCAAAAAGTTGAGAAAAGTAGAAAAATTACAATAATATAAATGTTTTGATAATGATAATATAGTGGGTGGGGTGTTAGGTGTAAAACTGTATAAAAGTCGTATTCTAGAGAAGAGCATAAAGGCAAAAAGAAAAAAAAAACTATATGTAAACTCCATGGACCTGGAAAACATCATTATATGAAGTGGGCTGAATCACAATGAGATGGCAAAGAAGAAGAAAGCGGAGGAGAAAGATAGGAGGAAAAAATGAGCTTCTCCAGTGCTTGTTGCACTGCCCCAGAATGCCACTTCCCCAGATGGGTACAGTTCATGACACGTTACAACTTCTTTGATTAAATGTTTTCCTCCTATTTTCCCTTCAAATCTTAGACTTTGAAAAAGTAAATTACTTTGATTCAGTCTAAAATTTGACCACCTAAAATGTCATGTTCTGAAATATTTGGATATAAAAATGCTCTTTCATTTCCTGGTCATCAGTTCTATAATATGATAATTTAAAAAAACAAGATTCAATAAACACCTACTACATAGAGGACATCATTCTATGAGCGTGAAGCAAAGTCTCACAGGAGATTATAATGCAGTTGAGAAGACAATTTTTTACATGTGTTCTAAATAGGGCTGTGAACCAATAGTAGTGAATAAAGAGAAAATAAAAAGGTAAATAATAGGGCCAAGGGTATAGCTAATGTCACAGAGCCTGCTTGGCAAGCATAAGTTTGATTCCCAATACTCCCTCAAAAAAAAAAAAGAATAAAAAGGAAAAATACATACAACCAATGGGTTGTGTTTCACAAGTAGAGCAGGAAACTAACCAGAAGTTCTAAATAGAAATTGATTATTCCATGTTAATAAATTAAAGAAGAATTTATTGAAAAATGAATAAAGATTATTTGCAACAAGAGGAGATATAATTATTGGTAGAGTATTTAGACAATGGATTAGAATTGAAGAGAAAGGATTAAATAGGTTGAGGTAAAATACAAATTGGACTGTAAAAAGGGTAACTTTAATTGTAAAAGGTTGGAAAAATCAAGTCAATAAATATGGCTGCTAGAAAATATCTTGTGGTGGTCGGGTGCAGTGTGGGCAAGTTGGTGCTCATCATCCAGTTCACTGAGTCCTATTTTGTAACAGATTATGATCCAACCATTAAAGATTCCCATGCAAAGCAATGTGCAGTAGATGACAGAGCAGCTTGGCTACATATTTTGGGTACAGCTAGACAAGAAAAGTTTAAAACCATGAGAGCACAGTACATGAAGACTGGTGAAAGCTTGCTCTTTTGAAACACAAACAGAGGCAATTTTGAAGAAATCTGTAAGATTCAAAGACAGTTTCTGAGCGTAAGGGATCATAATGAATTTCTAATGATTTTATTTTACTTTGTTTTCATTTTGAGGAGAATAAGACCAAACCAAACCGAACAAAACAGAATAGAGTCAATCAAAACAAAACAGTAATCATGATACAGGACTTCAAAATAAGACAATAGGAAATCAACAATGGCTATCATAATACCTCTTGTTATCTTCAAAGTATCTGCCTATACGATCAGATATAATAAAATCAAACAAAACAAAACAAAACAATGAAAGAAATATAGGACATCAAAACAAGATAATAGGAAATCAATAATGGCTACCATTCTGTATTTTGTTATCTTTGAAATAGCTAACCATTTCATCTCATATAATAAAATCAAACAAAACAGAATAAAAACAAACAAAACAGAACAATGAAAACAATACATGGATTCAAAACAAGATAATAGGAAGTTAACAATGGCTACCACCTTCCCTTTTCAGATGCCTCCCCATCTTGCACTTTCACAGTATCCATTATGCATTTTGGATCCCACTAACTCCCTCAGTCTCTTACATTAGGAAGACAACACAATGTTCACCCATGCGACTCTGAACCATTTCACCCATGAGCTTGATATCAAGCTGCATCCACTTACCTATAAGAGCCACGAGGTTATCTTTCTTTTTAGCTGGGTAGCTTTCCATTGTATAAAAATGCCATATTTTTATTACACATTCTGAAGTTGATGAATAAGCTACTCCTGTCTTTTCCTTATTCCTTCTCACATGGAGCATTGTTTTCTCTCCTTTGTCTTTCAGTCTATGAATTTCCTTTTGAGTTAAATGTGTTGCTTGTACAAAGTATATTAGTAGATCCTGTCTCCCTATCCACTCTGCCTGTGTGCCTTTTTATTGGTGAATTGAGGCCATCTACATTAACAGTTATGGCCAACATGTATTGGCTCATCTCTGCCTTGCTATTTTCCTACCTTTGCTCCCTACTTTTCTCCTCCACTCAACTGCTTGCCTGGTTTAGTGATTCCCCTCTGCCACTGTTTCTGGAACCATGGTCATTTTTATTGCTCTCTAGAATGTCCTACAGTATTCTTTGTAGAGTTGGTTTGGTGGTAATGAATTCCTTCAGTTGTTCTTTGTCATGGAAGTATCTTGTTTCTCCATTAATTTTGAAGGAAAGTTTTGCAGGGTACATCAGTCTGGGTTGGAAGTTGTTTTCTTTCAGGACTTGAAATACTTCATTCCAACCTCTTCTTGACTTGATGGTTTGTGTTGAGAAGTCTGTCATGATTCTGATGGGTTTTCCTTTATAGGTGATCTGTTTCTTTTCTCTAACAGCTTTTAGTATTCTGTTCTTGTGTTGAATTTCTGGGATCTTGGTTATTATATGTCTGGGTGTAGATTTATTTTGGTTATGGATAGTTGGAGTTCTGTATGCCTCACTCATCTGTGTTTCAGGTCTTTTTTCTGTACTTCGGGAGTTTTCTGCTATTTCTTCTGTAAATAATCTTATTATTTCATTTGTGCTGACTGAACTTTTTGCTGACACTTATAACTCTTAAATTATTTTTCTTAGCATTGTTTTGCAGCCATTAAATTGTTATTTACTGGTTCCTAGTTATTTTTAAGAGATCTTTCCTTTCATGGTCACTAGTTGCAAACCTGTCTTCAAGGTCTGAAAGTTTGTCTTCAGTTGCTTTGAAGGAGTTTTGCCAGCTTTCAATGGAGTTTTTAATTTCCTGGTTATCTCTTTGAATCTGTTTCATGCATTCTAAGTCTGTCTTATATTGTTCTTTCAAGGTTTCCCTCATTTTCCTATGCTCCTCTATTTTTATCCATGTCTTTAGATATGCTCAGCAATTCTTTTATAATGTTTTTCATTTCTTCTTTTACCTAATACAGCATTTCTGATCTAATTTCTTTCATGGGCTTATGAAGTTTTTTCTTTACTTCAGTTGCCATCACTTCAGAAACTTCAGGTGTGCAACTTCCAATCTCCTCCATAGTTACATCTCTTGAACTTGCTCTGCTTGGGTTGGGGGCCACAGGCTGTCTTTTGCTTCTTTGTCTTGATATTTTCCTTGATTCTTCTGGGAAAGCACTTTGTGGGGTCCCAGCACTTCCTGTGTTGCCTGTCCATCCACAGTGTCAGGGAATGGGTCAGGCACCTGGTTTCATCCTATCCTTGGTTCCCAGGGTGGTGTTGGTGTGCAGGGCTGGATTTTCCAGACATGCACAGCTACTTTGAGGCTCCATTGATAGTGGCAGCTGCTTGGTAGCGTGGCTGGCTGGTTCTCTCCACTGTAACTGGCTTTGATCCCTGATGCCTGCTGATGGACTCATAGGCTTGTCTATGTTCAGTTTCTTTTTCTTGTATTTACAGTTCTGTGCTAATGTCCATGTTGCCTCCCAGAGATGTGTTGGGTTTGGACCTGACCTTGCCCTCTGGATGTGGGAGCTGAGACTTGTCTTCTATCAGTGGAGTTCTCCAGAGTGCAACTGCTAACTCCTTGCTTCCAATTCAGATGCTTCCACATTACTGGCCTCACTGACTACTTTGCCCTCCAGAGGTATGTGTGTGTCTGTGCACTGGACTGTTGTCCTGGGTTGGGTTTCTCATCAGTCTTGCATTATTACAGCCAATCTGCCCTCTGGGATGCAATGGTTGAGGCCCAGATTGCAAACTCACTGACTTCGAGCCAGCCTGCCCTCCAGGATGGAATGGAGGGGCACAGAGCATGAACTCACTGTCTTCCAGTTGGGCCACCCTCTGGGATGGAATCTTCCAATGATTTTAATAGTGAATAAACCATACCAGGATTTTCAAAAGCAGGTGACACAGAAAGAAGAACAACAGTTAGCATGGCAACTTAAGATAACATACATGGAAGCGTTGCGAAAGATTAAGATAAATGTAGATTAAGCTTCCATGGACTTGTTTGGGTTACAAGGAAATTTCAAAAGGAAGAATTTCCTCCTTCACCAGAACAACATGGAAAGAAAAAGACAAGAAATGCTGTCCTTGTGTGATTTTCTTAGAATCCCTTCAGTTTTAGTAACTAACTTCCAGACAAGGTCTTCATTTCTTCCTCCTCTCCTCATGGTTTACATCATGTTGAGACCTTTCTAGCATTAGACAAATGATCATTGGGTTAACCTTAGACCAAGAAGCTAGCTAATACTTTCCACAAAGCTAGTACAGTGATCTTTTCCAGATCAATTAAAAAAAAAACAAACACTAAGGCTGGTCCAAAGATTATCTGATTTCTTTAAAATACTGTCTACATACATAAACAAATTATGTTTTTAAGGGCTTACATTTTATCAAGGATGAATCAGTTCTGGATCTGAAGTTACTTGCCAAGTCATAAGTTGTGAAACATTCATTAACTCCTGGAATCATATTGCCTACTGTTACTCTAAATAGAAACATAAGGAGTTTTTCTTTTTAAATGTGAATTTTTGCCTGTCCTTAAAAATTTTTATGTGAACTTTTTGTAAACCTAAATACACTGATTAGAACTCACAAAAGTGAGATCTCTCTGACCTTTCCTGATGCTACAGCTTTTTTTTCCAGTGGCCAAAAATATAAAAATGTCTGTTGAATTTATGGATTAAACACTGCTTATGCAGCCTTTTTTACTACTCTTCCCCTTGAGGATGATAATATGCCATGTGGTCAAATACTTGGACCTACTCTAGACTTAGGCATTTTACTGCAGTTGGTTTCCCAATTTAACATAGTCTTGCTAATGGTAAGAATGAGTAATTTCTGTTTGTCTTCATTTTTAAGTATCTCTGACTGGGGGATTCAGAAAAATTAAAACTGTTTTTGTTTGTTGTAATATAAAATATGGAATTGATCTTTCCAAAGTCAGAGATGATTAATGTTTTTGCTATATACTTTCATAGATTATTTTCTTACCAAATTAGTTAACAAGTATTTTATATGCTAGAAAATAGACTTTCACAGCATACTCAGTGTATATAAAAAGGTAAGTATTTAATTTTCATTCTTCATTTTACCTGAAAAATAAAAAAAGTAGAACTACAAAAACTGTGATAGAAAGTTGACTTGCTGGTCTCATCTTTTTTGTATCTACCTTGGACCAGCCACTTCCCTAATGGAGAAACCTTTCCAGTAGAAAGAAACAGGATGAGACTGTGACATCACTTTCAGTGTCCCCCACTAAGTATTGACTGGTATATCAAGCATCACATGTAAAACTTTTGATTGGTAATTTAGTATAATTGCAGAGGTTTTCTGATTTTGTTTTTAATTCTGCAGATTTTGTTTACACAATTCAAAATTATATT
>RJWT010012664.1:0-22314 GCA_004365215.1 Cuniculus paca
TGAGTGTCCAGGTGGAAGTTTATATCATATGTAGTGAGAGACTTTTTTATAGTATATCCCATCCCTGCCTCACCTCCTTTGTACTTTACTGGAGGTTGAGAGGAGCGAATTGGGTCCTTGAATTGAGGCAAAGGGATTGCTTATGAGTTCTCCTTGCTTCTCTTAATTGCTCTCACTGTTGGGGATTTAACTTTCTGGTGAGGATTTGCCAGAACCCTCAAGAAGGCCCTTACCTTTCCAAGCCTATTCCCCATCTTTCCCTACAGAGTAAAAAAAAAAAAAACCCAAAGTAAAGGAAAAGAGATCTCTCTGTGATTTCCAGACTGCTGTTATCTTCTGGTACCTGAAGTTTTGTGTTCCTGTCCAGTTCTGAGAATGTCTCTGCTGTCACTGGAATATGGGAGGCTGACAGGCACCCCAGGTCTATGCTGGTGGCCCCAGAATTCTGCAGTAGATTTGAGGTGGAGGGCTGCATAGTCCCAGTGGTCCTGTAGTAGGAATAGGACAGGAGCCAATTGTGGTGCTTTAAACTCCATGGAATTGCTGACTGAGCCTGGCCTCTGGTTATGGTGTTGGGGCCTGAGTTGTTCAGCCTATCACACTCTTGGTGTCTCTTCCAGTCAGGCCTCAGTTCTTGGACCCTGAACATCTCCTCTGTTTTCCTCACCCAGTCTGTGGGACTCTGACTCAGGAGCACTGAGATGAAGTTACCCCATGGCTAGCCACCTCCCAAGTTGAGGTGGCCCCTGCCTAGAATGGCATCTGACCAAGCACCCTCCCTGAGGGTGACTCAGCCTAAGCCCACTCCAAGGCCTGCTGTTGTAGCACACAGCTCTCTTTCCATGGGGCATTTCTCCCCAAAGTCCTCTGGAGTCAACCGCCCTCACCATCTCAGTGGGTTTGATCCTCCCCTCTCATGCTGTGAGGCAGAGGCTGAAGACAAAATGCAGTTTACAACCTCCTTCTGTGCTGTGGTCTGTTTCTTCTCTTTCTCTGTGGGCTCCAGTTTTCCTTTCAGGCCCTTCTGGGTCCTGAATGTCAGCCTTGTCTTTTGTTCCCCAAGTTGTTATTTTCCATGTCTGGGTTTCAAATCTCAAAGAGGTTGATTTATTGCTGTGTATCACTCTGTCATCTTCCCAAAGTCCCACACACATACACATTTTATGACACAAAGACAAACCAGATTCACCCATAATGTGAAAGCCAATTAATAGTCACAACTGTGCTTACTTGGCAGTATCAAAAACTTAGCAATGATAGTAAAGTCAAGAAACACTCAGGAGGCTAAAATAGGAAGATCACCATGAGCTTGAGCACAACTGGGCTACATAATTCAAGCCCTGGCTGACCTGCAGAGTGAAACATTGTCTCAGTGCAAACACACACACACACACACACACACACACACACACACACACACACATGCACACATGTAGGCAACAACAAACTAGGTATTGATACATCATAAAAATCAACCAAAACTACTCCTGTGTATCCTTCACTGTATAAAAGAAATCTATAATTACAATACAAGCATGAAGACAATCCAAACATTAATGGATTAACTAAACACAACTAAACACAACAGCTACGAAACCATTATCAATAGAAAAGAATTCAGCATTAACAGT
This sequence comes from Cuniculus paca, assembly GCA_004365215.1. Taxonomy (NCBI): domain Eukaryota; kingdom Metazoa; phylum Chordata; class Mammalia; order Rodentia; family Cuniculidae; genus Cuniculus; species Cuniculus paca. Next base: position 1,632 of record RJWT010012664.1, read on the forward strand.
GTAGAGTTAACTGAATATTTAAGATTAGTAAATATTAACAATAGTACAGTAAAAAGCAGTGGGGCACAGGAAAATGAAAAAAGTGAAATTTGAGAAATTCTGGAAAAGATCATGAGAGAGAAAGAAAAGTGAGATAAAGGTAAAGAATCCTAGTAAGTCAAAGAAAAATAATGAAATTAGGTAAAAGTAACAGAAAACAACAAAGAGAAAAGGAATTTGTAAAACCTCAGTAAGAAAACTAAAAAGAAAAAGACGTAAAACCTTCAGAAAAACAAACCAATAGGCAGGAGTAACTGTGCCAGGAATTCCCCCATGTTCGCAGATGGGCCCTTCATCTGGATCCCTGGCAGCAGTGACCTAAGCATTTTGTGAATGAGTGCTCAGCCCCCCTTGCCTTTCCTCGTGGGTCCATTGTGATCACCCTAAGCCTGTCTGCACCACAGCCTCTTCCAGTTTCTGTATTTTTCTGTGCACCCTAAGTCACAGCTTGCCCTTCCTAGCTTGCAGTTCCCTGGCCTTGTGAAGTGCTCCCCACCTCACCCCACCCCACAGGCATTTCTCTTGATGTCCCCTTCTGTGGCAGTCATCCAAGCTAAGGTGAATCCTTGGTCACATTGGGAGGTGAAGAAAGCAAACAGCACTGATCTGTGCTTGATCTGGGCAGCAGGGCAGTGATTAAAAGAGCCCCCTGGACTCAATGCCAGCACTTTGACCAAACCCTCTCCAACAGCCACACTGGACTGGTTTCTCAGCACATAGGGCAGGGCCTCTGCATCATTCTGTACCTGACCCTAGACCTGGAGGCTGGGGCTATATCCACTGCTCATGGCCATCTCCCAATCAGGCACCATGAAGCATAGTTTCTGGGTACAACAGTCTTACACAATGAACCTCTCCCTAAGTTGGCTTCAGAGAAGACCCTTCAGATGTGGTAGCCAGGCACCAGCTGCTTCTCCAGCTCATGGGCCATGTATGATGAGTCACTTTTGCAGTTCACAGTAGCTGTGGGCTACACTCCCCAGGGATTTTACCCTCTCAGTTACCTGTGTCAGCAGAGATAGGCCTTGCAGCCCTCAGTTTTTGGTGCTGCTGGTGGTGCTTTTCTAGTGAAATTGCTTGTCAGTTAGCCTACTTAACAAAAGTGTGATGGGAGTGAATTCTGAGATCATAAAGTAACAAAAGGGCAGGTGAAAATTAAATGGGCTGATGCACAGTGACTGTAAGGCACTTTATCCTCAGGGTTACTCAGACCTCCCCCCCCACAGGATCTCACTGTAACCTGGGCTGAGCTGGGCCCTGTGATCCTCCTGCTTTCCCCTCCCAAGTGCTGGGATTGGATGTGCACAGTGTGTGCACTGCTGTGACTCACTTGAATCAGAGATTTGATCCACAGCTGGAAACAGAGGCTAAGCCACAAGTCAGAACTGTTTCAACAGTGCATTGGATTTTATCCAGAGAAAAACATGGGATCTGGAATGTTCTTGTAGAAATTACAGATCAAAACTCCTGTGGTGCAGAAGTAAACTAGCACAATTGCTGAAGTCTGGCAGGTAGCTTCAGGTCTGAGGGAATGACCCAGCTGCACACAGGGCCCCCACCTTGGGAAACTCTCTGTGTGAGGGCTGTTGTGCTCTGCAGAATGAGGCTCAGACCAGACCCTTTTTCCTGGCATTTTTAATTCAAATGTCTGTGAATAAATTGGAGAATAGCTTTGAATAGAATTATATTGCTGAAGCTATGAGTGGCTTTCGAAAGAGAGGAGGAGGGAATAAAGGCAGGAACATTGAGCTCCCCTGCAGGTCATAGAGGACTGTAGTCACCTGTGTGGAGACATACAATTGATGAAGTTCAGGGTAGTAGGAAACTTTGACCTTTGGCCACCCCTGTGGCATTGGGAGAGGGCAGGAACATATCCTCTGGGTCCTGTGTCTAGGGCTGGTATCTGAGTCTCACCCTGTGCTACATCTTAACTGGGCCCCTTCCCTTTCCTGACTCGTGCTGAGCCAGGTCAGGGCCCTTGTGGGAGCAGTGGAATTCATACTGACCTTCACAGGCTCTTGAATTTAAGTCTTGCATAATTAAGTATTGATTAAAAACCAACAACACAGCTGGGACTCAAGCTTTGAGGGGAACTGGTGAGTCTAAAGCCTTCTCTGCTGATGCTGCCCCAGCCCTGCTTGTGGAAACTCCCAGTTGGGTGCCTGAGGCTTTGTGGTCAGAACCATCCTTGGAGAGGCTCAGGCCAGGGTTCTCCCTGTCTGGGGTCTTTACAGATGTCACTGGCATCCCCTGTTACAGCAGGTGACATTTGCCTTCACCGAGATTATTAAATTCTTTATGCAGCCTAGATTTGTTCTTCCTTCCCCTTCTGCTCCTCCTCATCCCTTGCCCTCATTCTCTTGGATCACTTTTCTATTGCGGGAGACCCATCCCCTTGTCCCATTCTATCTATTCTTTATTATTTTCTTTGTACTGTGCCTCACTCAAGTGAGAAATACTGTGTGGTGTTGAAGTGTATTGGTCTGTTTTATTTCACTCAATGTTGTATTTTCCAGGTACATTTATTTTCCTGGAATTATCTCCAATTTGTTATTTTTTATGGCTCAGTAGTATTGCATTGCATATAGATACCATGTTTTTGCTATCACATTGTTTGTGGGAGGTGTACAGGGTGCTTTCAGGATTTGCCTATTATGAACTGTGCTGCTGTAAAGCTTGGTATTCATGGATCACTGTACTATGATGTAATAAGCTCTTCAGGGAATCTCTTACTTTTACCTCATTGCTGAGATGAAATACCTGACACTTAAAGGAAGGAAAGGCTTTTTAGTTCACAGTTTTTGGACATTTCAGTGTATAATCAGATAGGTCCAAAGCAGAAGGGCATAGCACATATGCAACACTTCAAGGTGACAGATGACAGCAAATCAACAAGAGCAAGGGAAGGGTGCTGTTCTCTCCTCCTCTCTTATATTCTAAGAGGACAACTCACACTTGGGTGGGTGTGGCACTCATACCATCTTCCTGCCATCATCCTGCTCAGGATGAGGATGTTTACAAAGTGAGGCCACGGTCCCTGCTCAGTCACTTGGTTAATCATCTAAACTTCCCAGGTTGATACAATGAACAGCATTCTAGGTCTGTGAGGGATGGTCTTGCTGAGCTGCTTAGTTAAGCTTCTAAACTTCTCCAGGTGATACAATGTATCACCATTTCAGCAAAAATACTTAGAAGGGGATAGCTGTGTCATAGGGAATTCCTGGTGTTAAGTCTTTAAGAAATCTCCATAGGTATCTCCTTAATGGTTGCACTAGTTTACATTCCCACCAACAATGAGGAAGTGTTCCTTTTTCCCACAGTCTCATCCAGAACTTGATATTGTTGTGATTTCTTAATGTTTGTCATTCTTTCCAGAGTGACATGGAGTTTTTTTCTTTTTCTTTTATAAGTGGGAAGAATTTATTGAAAGGAAGAAAAGCTTCTGTCTATAACAGAAAGAAGGGGCCTGAAAAGTGGGTTGTCTCAACATGGAACTTATCAGAGTTGTGAATTGTATTTCTGAAAAGGCCAAAGATGTTGACCCTTTTTTTTCATATATTTTTTAATTATTTGTGTTTCTTCCACTGTGAAGTGTCTGTTCATTTCTCCTGCTCATTTCTGGCAGGATCTTTCATTTTAGGTGGTTTAATTGTTTTAAGTCTTACATATTACTTTCTATTAGTCCTCTGTCTGAGGACTACCTGGCAAAAAGTTCTTCCTATTTTGTGGTTGACTCTTCACTCTACTGAATCTTTATTTTGTTGTGTAGAAGTTTTTCAGCCTGAATCTCATTTGTTCATTCTTGCTGTTACTTCTTGTGCAATTAAGATTCTGTTTTGCAAATGTTGTCTTACATGGGGGATATAGCTCAGCAGCACAGTGCCTGCCTGCCAGGCACAAGGTTCTGAGTTTGTTCCCAGGTACCAAGAAAAAGAGAAAGAAAATGAAATCCTTTTCTTATACTGATGTCTTCAAGTGTTTTGTCTACTTTACACTGTGTTCCTGTTTTAATGTTTAATTATGAATCCATTTTGGTTTTACTTTAGGGTCCAGTTTCCATCTTCTGCACACAGATAACCAATTTTACCAGCACCAGTTGTTGAACATGCTGTCTTTTCTGCAACATACGCTTTTGACTCCTTTGTCAATGATCAACTAACTGAATAGTAATGTAGTGCACTCCTATAGTCACAACACTCAGGAGACTGAGGCAGGACAATTTCCTTTAGTTTGAGGCCAGCCTTGGCTATATAGAGAGTTCAAGACCAGCCTGAACTGCATAGAGAGATGCTGTCTCCACCAAAAGAAAAAAATGAAAACAAAAGAAACAAAAAATTACTGAACATGTGTGTGGAAGCTTCCGTATTCTCTATTTTGATTCTTTTATCCATACATCTGTTTTTGTTCAATTACTTGCTATTTTTATCACCATTGTTTTGTAGTCTAGATGAGATCAGGTATTACTATGCCTCCTCTTGCTTTGCTCTCATTGCCTAAATTGCCTGTGCTATTCTGGGTCTCTTCTGTCTTCACATGAATTTCAGGATGGTTTTGTCTAGATCAGTAAAGTACACTGTTGGTGTTTTAATTGGGACTGCATTGAATCCATATAACTGTTGCTGTGAGGAGTATGGGCATTTTTGATGATGCTGCCTTTGCCTATTCTGGAGCGAGGGACATCTTTACATTTTCCAGTGTCTTCTTCAATTTCTTTGCTCAGAGTACTGCAGTTTTCTTCTTAGAGGTTTTTCACTTCCTTGGTCAGATTAATTCCTAGGTATTTCATTCTTCTGGAAGCTACTATGACTGATATTGATTTCATAATTTTCTGTGCATCCAGTTTGTACTGCTGTATACAAATGCTAAAGATTTTTGCATGTAATTCTTTCATTTTGCTATGTTGCTGAAATTGGTTATGGATTCTAAGAGGTTTTTGGTGGTGTTGTGATTGATACATTGCCTCAGCTTGAGAAGTTTAGAATTGTAACTAAGAGACAACAGGGAGTCAGGATCCATTGTAAATACCCTCATTCTCTGCAAGCAAAGTACACTGAAATTTTGTGAGTACTACATCTGTCTTGGGGGCAGGGAGGGGTGACTTGCAATATAATATAAAGGAGGAGAATAGGCTCATTTCCCCCACCCCACCCTATTTTGTTCTGGGTGGTTTTGCAGGCTGCTGCTTTGAAGTGTTGCTAGTGTGCCAGACCACCCTGCCTTAGAGCCAGTTGGTTATGGGCTGAAACCTCCACACACAGTGAGCTAAATAAACCTTCCCTTCCTTCATTTTGGGTATTGAGTATTTTTTCCCAGTGATGAGAGAAAAGTAACCAAGACAGGTGGATTTTCTTGAATCTTCTATTTAGAGAGTCATGTTTTCTGTGAATAATGAATTAAAGTTCTTACTTTACTGTATGTATCCATTTTCTTTCTTTTTTGTAATTTTTTTCACTAATGTTTCAAGTAAAATGTGGAATACAAGATGTGGTAGGTGTCACCCTTGTCTTGTTCTTGTTTTCACTACAGCAAAAATTGAGTCAACAGTTGCCAGGTGATCAGGAAAAGAAAGGACATTGTATTTACCTGAACAGACCCTAGAGGAGTAATATCCAAAGTCTGAGGCATTGATTATAGTTTTACTTATAGGATGGCAATCAGAAGCTATGAGAGCAACACAAACTTTGGCAAGGGTTGTGGTGAAGTAGGTACCTTGAAGTGAGCATGTTTGAGTGTAGAAAAACTGTTTTCAGTTCATTCACAGAAGTTTCAGTTTGACGACAGCTCTCATATGATTTAGCTGAGGTCTGTGACAGAGAACAGATGGCTGCAGCTGTAATGGACAGAATGGCTGCAGTAAGGTCTGGAATTCTGCTTCCATTATACAGTGAAAGCATTCAGTTTTTGAGCACCCTGTGTGGTGCTTGCTGTTGGTTTGTCACAAATTGCTTTTATCATATTCAGGTATGGGCCTTCTATACCTGTTCTCAGACATTTTATCATGAAGAAGGTACATTGGATATTGCTGAAAGTCCTTCCTGCACCTGTTGACATGATTATATGGCTTTTGACCTTGCTCAGATTTATGAAATGCACTGGGCTGGGTGTTTAGCTCAGCAGCATAAATGCCTGCCTGGAAAGCATAAGGTTGTGAGTTTGATCCCCAATACCACAGAAAAAAAAAAGGAACTTGCTGTGATGCCTTGCATTTATTGAGTTATATACTTTGAACTATCCTTGCAACTCTGGGATGAGATCTTACTGATCACGATGTATGATCATTTTGTTTTAGTTCTTTCTTTGTTTTCTTTTTTTGTTAATTATTTTGAGACAGAATCTTGTTATGTAGTTCAGGCTGGCCTTGGATGTCCTGTGTAGCCCAGGCTGGCCTCAAACTTAGAGCAATCACCCTGCCTCAGCCTTCTGAGTACTGACATTGCCAAGCCTGATATGCAGTACATACTCTTTTTGATGAGAAGCTGCATTCTATTTTTCAATATCTTTTTTAACTTTTTGTTTGTTTGGTTGGGGTTTTTATTGCTTTCTTTTGTTTGGTATTTTAAGACAGGGCCTTGCTATGTAGTTCAGATTGACCTTAAACTCACTAGTAGCCTACGGTGGCCTTGAGTTTGCAGTGATCGTCCTGTTTCAGCATCCCTAGAGCTAGGATTATAGGCATGCACCATCACGAGTGCCTCCTGTTGAGGACTCTTGCATCCATATCTGTTAAGGAGATTGGGGTTTAATTTTATTTTTAGTTTGGTCTTTGTCCAGCTTTGGGATATGACTGATACTTCCATGCATGAAATTTTGAGCACTCCATCCCTTTCAGTGTCTTCAAGAGCTTGAAAATTGGTGCTAGAACATCCTTAAAGTCTTTGCATAATTCACCAGTGAATCCATTAGGTCCAAGTCTTCTTTTAGTTGATGTTTCTTTATTATGGTGCAAATTTCATTGCTTATTATTGAGTTAAGCATACTTATGTCTTCTTGAGCTAGTTTTGGTCATTTGCATGTGTCTAGGAATATGCCCATTTCTTAAAAATTGACTACTTCCCGCCTGCACTGCATACATTCACCCAGAGCAGTGCAGCAGCTACTGCTCTGGGCCTGGCTTCAGTTGAAGGTGTGGCCAGCAAATTCCACCTAGTTGTGCAGCCTGGAACTTTGCTAAGACACCGGTAGGAATTAGTGCCCATCCCCCTTAGATTGGGACATTCAGAATGTCCCTGGGGTGCTGCCTGTGCCCCACCCATTCTCCCAGAGCATCTTAGCACCTACTGCTGTGGGCCTGGCTTGACTTGAAGGCACACACAGTGAATTCCACCTAGCCCTGCAGTGTGGGACCTCACAACTAGACCCACAGAAATCTGGGCCCCTCCCCTGTCAGCCAAGAACATTCAGAACTTTACTGGCATCTTGCCTGGGCACTGACCAGACACTGACCAGCAACAGAACAATCACAGTGGTAGTCTTGGCTGGAGCTGAAGGCATGCATTGTGAGTTTCACCTAGCCTTGGCATCTCAACCGTACAGATGGCATTCAACTCTCAGAGTGGAATACAGGAAAATGACAAAATGAAAGAGCAAAATGCAATCTTACACCTCCAGTCCTTCTCAAACAAGCCAAAAAGACATGGACACAGAATAAAATATGAGTCACACACCTGAAACTTCTGAAATGATAGCAACTGAAGTAAAGAAACAACGCTATGAAACTTTAAAGAAACTGAGGTGAGAAATGATTTCCCAGGTAAAATAAGAGATGATAAATGTAATGAAAGAAATGCTAAGCACATCCAAAGAAGATATAGTTGGAAAAATAGAGAAACACTGCAAAAGGATGGAAACCTTAAATGAAGAATACAAGAAAGAATTAGAATGCATGAAACAGATTCAAAGAGATATCCAGGAAATTAAGAATGCAATTGAAAGCTAGAAAAGCTGCCTCAATAAATATGAAATTACAGTTTCAGACCTCAAAGGCATGATTGCATCTAGTGAGGAAGAAAGGAAGCATCTTTTAAAAATAACAAGGAATCAGGAAATACCAATTCAGCAGTTGCAAGATGATGCAAAGAAAAACAATATAAGACAGACAGGTGTAAAAGAAAAAGAAGGAGAAAACACAAAAGATATAAAAACACTATTTAAAGAAGTCATAGCTCAAAATTTCCCAAACATGGGAAAGGAAACTGACATACAGATAAGTGAAGCATACAACCTCCAACTAATCATAACCAAACTAAATCGACATGCAAACATATAATTATCAGTATTTCAGAAATTCAACATAAGAACAGAATATTAAAAGCTGTGAGAGGAAAGAAGCCAATCACCTATAAAGGAAAGCGCATCATCATCATAGCAGACTTCTCAACACAAACAATGAAGTCAAGGAGTGCATGAAGCAAGGTATTTCAAGTCCTAAAGGAAAACAACTTCCAACCCAGACTGATATACTCTGAAAAACTATGCTGCAAAATTGATGGAGAAATAAGATACTTCCATGACAAAGAGCAGCTGAAGAACTTCATGACCACCAAACCAACCCTGCAAAGAATACTGAAAGATACTCTAGATAGACATGAAAACAGCTATGATGTCAAAAACATCAACAGAAGATGAACACCAAGCAGGGCAAACAATTAAGCAGAGGGAAAAGGTAAAGAAACCACTACAGAAAGATAACATGACTAAAACAAGTCAGTATATATCAATTATAACCATTAATGTAAATGGCTTCAATTCACCAATCAAAAGGAACTTACTGGCAGAATGGATCAAGAAAAAACATCCAACTATATGCTGTCTACAAGAAACCCATCTAACCCAAAAGGAAAGTCGTACACTGAAAGTCAAAGGATGGCAAAAACTAACCCATTCTACAGGAACCCAGAAAAAAGCAGGAGCAGCTATTCTGCTCGCAGATGATGTAAACTTCAAACAAATAATGGTCAAAAGAGATAAAGAAGGTCACTACATAGTGGTTACGGGAAAACTCCAAGAGGAAGAAATAACAATCTTAAATATATATGCACCAAATATGGGAGCACCCAACTATATAAAACAAATAATAGAAATGAAAAATCAAATAAGCACTAATGCAACTATAACAGGAGATCTTAACACACCTTTGACTCAAAGAGACAAATCAACTAGACAGAAAATCAACAAAGAAATAACAGAACTGAATCAAACCTGTGAACAAATGGACCTGGTAGACATCTACAAAGTTTTCCACCCAACGACATCAGAATATACATTCTTCTCAGCTTCACATCATACATTCTCTAGAATAGACCATGTATGGGCCAACAGAACATGCTTAAATAAATGTAAAGAAATTGAAATTATCCCATGCATACTATCTGACACAGTGCCCTCAAACTGGAAAGTAATGACAAAAGAAACTGCAAAAACTCCGTAAACACATGGAAATTAAATAGTACACTCCTGAAGAACCAGGGGGTCACAGAGGAAATTAAAGAAGAAATTAAACAATATCTACAAGCAAATGAAAATACAAATACAACTTACCAGAAACTGTGGGATGAAATGAAAGCAGTTCTCAGAGGGAAATTTATTGTAGTGAATTCACACATCCAGGAAATGGAAAGAACACAAATAAACAATCTGATATTACACGTGAAACATCCAGAAAAAAAAGCACAAGCCAAACCCAAAGCCAAAAGAAGGGATGAAATTATAAAGGTCAGATGAGAAATTAACACAATTGAGGCTAAGAAAACAATGCAAAGAATCAATGAATCAAAGAGCTAGTTCTTTCAAAGAATAAATAAAGTTGATAAGCCACTAGTCAACCTTATTTAAAAAAGGAAAGAAAAAACTCAAATCCATGCAATAACAATGAAAAGGGTGAAATCACTACAGACCCTATGGAAAAAAAGAAGATCATCAATACTTACTTCAAAAATCTTTACTCTCATAGGTTCGATAACACCAGAGAAATGGACAGGTTTCTAGAAACATATCAGTTACCAAAACTGGATCAAGAAGATGTAAAACTACTGAATAATCCAATTTCAGTTAACAAAATTGAAAATGCAATTAAAACCTTACCAACCAAAAAAGTCCAGGTCCTGATGGAATCACAGCTGAATTCTACAAGAAATTCAAGGAAGATTACTGCCAACACTCCTCAAACTCTTTAATGAAATTGAAAGTGAAGGAAGTCTCCCTAATCATTCCTGGAAGCAAGTATTACCCTAATATGAAAGCCAGAGAAAGACCCAACCTAAAAAGTGAACTACAGGTCAATCTTTCTAATGAAGATAGATGCAAAAATCCTCAATAAAATACGGGCAAACAGAATGCAGCAAGTCATCAAGAAGATTATACACCATGACCAAGTGGGATTCATCCCAGGAATGCAAGGATACTTCTACATATGCAAATCAACAAATGTAATGCACCATATCAATAGAACCAAAGAAACGAACCACATGGTCATTTCAATAGATGCAGAAATAGCTTTTGAAAAAGTCTAACACTCATTCATGACAAGAACCCTACAGAAAAATGGAATAGATGGCCTTTACCTCAATCTGATAAAAGCCATCTATGACAAACCGACAGCCAGTATCACATTAAATGGTCAAAAACTGAAAGCTTTCACTCTAAAGTTGGAAACAAGACAAGGATGTGCACTTTCACCACTCCTATTCAATATATTGCTGGAAACATTAGCCAAAGCAATTAGACAAGAAACAGAAATAAAAGGAATAGGAATTGAAAAGGAAGAAGTTAAGTTATCACTATTTCCAGATGACATGACACTCTACATAGAAGACCCACAAAAGTCCATAGAAAGACTTCTGGATGTCATAACCAATTCAGTAATGTAGCTGGATACAAAGTCAATACTCAGAAATCAATCCCATTCCTGTACACAAACAACAAACTCACTGAGAGAGAAATAAAAGAAACTACACCCTTCACATTAGCATCGAAAAAATGAAATACTTTGGAATCAACCTAACAAAGGAAGCAAAAGATCTATTCAATGAAAATTACAATACTCTGAGAAAAGAAATCAAAGAGGATCTCAGAAAATGGAAACATATCCCATGCTCATGGAGAGGAAGAACAAACATTGTGAAAATGGCCATTGTCCCAAAATTTTTGTATAGATTTAATTCCATTCCCATCAAAATATCATTAGCATACCTCACAGATTTAGAGAAATCACTCCTAAAATTCATCTGGAACCACAAAAGACCTAGAATAGCAAAGGCACTTCTGGGCAGCAAGGGCAGGACAGGAGGCATCACAATCCCACACTTGAAATTATGCTTCAAAGCTCCTGTTATAAAATTAGCATGGTATTGGAATCAGAACAGACCTGAAGATCGATGGAATAGATTAGAAGGTACAACCCCAAGTATAAACACACTCAGCCACCTTATCTTAGACAAAGGGGTCAAACATGTTCACTGGAAGAAAAACAGCCTCTTTAATAAATGGTGTTGGAAAAACTGGCTTTCCATATGCTGAAAACTGAAATTACACCCAAGCCTATCACCATACACTAAACTAAAGTCAAAATGGATCAAAGACCTAAATATTAAAACAGAAACAGTAAATCTGCAGGAAAACAAAATAGATAGAAATCTTGAAAACATAGGGGTAGGGGGAGAATTCATGAATAAAAGTCAAACTGTATGGGAAACACTTCCCAAAATCAACAACTGGGATCTTGTCTTATTAAAAAGATTTGCACATCAAAAGAAATCTCCAACAGAGTGAAAAAAAACCCCACAAAATGCGAAAGAAATTTAGTCAACTGTCCTTCAGACAAAAGTCTTCTATCTAGAACATATAAAGAATTAAAAATATCAGGCCCTCGAAATTCAAAGACCCAATCAAAAAATGGGCATCTGAGATGAAAACACACTTCTCAGCTGAAGAAACACGAATGGCAAATAAATTCATGAAAAAATGTTGAACATCATTGGTCATCAGAGAAATGGAAATTAAAACAACTCTGAGATTTCATCTCACTCCAGAAAGAATGGCCAGGATCAAGAAAACCGCCAACAATAAATGCTGGAGAGACTGTGGGGAAAAAGGAACATTTCTCCACTGTTGGTGGAAGTGTAGACTGGTGCAACCCCTGTGGAAATCAGTCTGGAGGTTCCTCAAAAAGCTAGGATTGAAAGTCCCATTTGACCCATCTATGCCACTTCTGGGAATATTCCCAGAAGAAGTGAAATCATCTTACCACAGTGATGTATGTGCACCTATGTTTATAGCAGCACAATTTGTAATAGCCAAATCTTGGAAAAAACCCAAATGCCCATCAATTGAGGAATGGATAAAAAAGATGTGGTACTTTTATACAATGGAGTACTATTCAGGTATAAACAAGGATCACATTGAGGCTTTTATAGGTAAATGGATGCGACTTGAGACCATACTCATAAATGAAATAAACCAAACTCACATGTGTAAACACTGCATCATCTCCCTAGTGTAAGAAACTGAAAGCCTCAAGAAGATACAAAATTCCTGGTAAATATGGAGAAAAGTTTCTGAAGTCCAACAGTGCTTTTATTCTTTGATTTGATTGATATAAGCCCCTTTCATACTATTTGATTGCAATTGTGAGAAGATAGGAACAGCTCTTCTGAAAAACAAGGGACATTATGGTAGCCATTGTTTCTCATTGTCTGACTTTAAGGCCTGAAATGCTTTCACTCTTTTGTTTTATCTGGTTTTATATTACTTTGTTTTGTTTGGGTTTATTGTCTGTAAATGTATGAACAACCATTTCAAAGAAGGCCAGAGACACTGGGGTAACCATTGTTAATCTCCTGTTGTTATGTTTTAAAAACCCGTGTTGCTTGCAATGTTCTGTTCTGAAATGGTATATTGTGTTTGACTCTATTCTGTTCTGTTTTGCTTTGTTTTGTTTTGTTTTGTTTTGTTCTCTTTAAAATAAAAAATTGACTAGTATGTGGGAATATAATTTTTCAAAGCAGTTACTGTCTTTTGAATTTTGCCACTGTTTTGACTTCACCTCCTCTATTTATCTTTCAGTGCAAAGGTTATCATTTCACCTTGTCTGCTGGATTGCAGTTGGCCAGCTACTATCTACTGGGAAGATTGCAGAGGGATCCCTGTCTCTTCTGTGAAGTTTTCTATTTCTTCTTTACTGTGCCATCCTGTTTTTCTCTTTTTTAGTTCCCTCCTGGTTATTGGTTTACTTGTTTCAGTTTGATTACTTGAATCTGTGTTTGCTATGCAGTCAGAGTCCCCATGCCCAGTCTTTGGAAGTATCAGTACATCCTGCTTTGTTCCTGAGCATACTACTCATCAGCTGATTTAACACATGGTGCACAGATACATAACACTTTTCATGATTGACATAGAATGGCCGCCCATTCAGTCTAGCATGACAGAGTGCAAAAGGACCCTGTGGGAGGATGCAGTCTAAGGCCTGGAGCATAGTGCAATGTCCTGTGCGAGTCTCTCTCTGTAGACATAAGGGGCTGTGAAAGAGGCTGAGGAAAGCATGCGCTGGACAACAGCAGGGTAGGTTCCAGAGTCTGAGTCTGGTAGAAGCCCAAAGATGGCCTCTAAGGTGAAAGAAGACTGCAGCTGCTCCACAGAAAACAGAAGCCAACCTGCCCACCTCATTTCCCTATCATACCATTCTGGACACAGTCATCCCTCTTGATTTTCCCTTTCCACAGCCAGAACTATGCTGAAGCAGTTTAATTAGACATCAGATACTCAGATTGGCACAATCACTCAACCATCACAAGTACAAAGTTCATTTTTCAGCTCTAGATACCTTATCCTGGAGGAGAACAGTCCTTGGCACTTGCTGCTTCCCAATTGTGGTCAGGGAGGGAACATCATTGTTGCTCAGGGGTAGCAGGGTCACACTGTCCCTAGTGTAAGCACAAAGCAGGTGGGTGAATGTTGCCTCACAATCTTGGCGCTAAGGAAGCCTCAGCTGTGTTGTAGGTGAGTGAGGAGTGAGGCTTGGCTTGGAGGCTGTGTCCTTCCTCTGCCTCAGATCTTTATTCTCCTTAGTCAGGACAGTAACAGTCTGAATGCTCCTTTTTGAACTGAAAACATCTTATGAGCAGCCTGGCTGTGAGGACATCCCTGTGGGCAGGAGTTGTGCCTGAGACAGCAGCCATGAGTGCTTCATGCCTTGTAGAGCTCAGGGTCAGGTGGGCACTTGGAAGTTGTGTCTTGAGTTTCCCTTCCACATAGTAGAAGAGGGCCCAGCTCAGTGTGCACAAGTGACTGGCTTTCAAGGCAAGGCAACCACACCTACACCAAGTGGGCTAGGCCCAGCTCTCAGGGCTCTTCTCACTTTGCCACATTAATCAGGAAAACTGTTCAGTGCAAGAGTTAACAGGGACTCCTACCCTTAAGATGGAATAGAACCTTTGGTGAGAGCCATAGTTCAGAAATAACTATGGGGGGGTCACATATTTGGGCCCAGTGGGTGATTTGGTGACAGGACCAGAGCACCAGGTAGATCCAGGTTGAATGTTGGCCTGGGCGATGGTGTCTGGGCCCAGGCCATGCTATTCTGGAAGGCCTTGTGTTAGGTATTTTTGGTGCAGTTGAGAGACAAAGACAGAGAGAAGAAAAAGCCTTTTTGTTGGCCTGGCAATCTGCTGGAGACTGTAAGGACCCTCAAACATGGGAAGCTGGCAAACAGCTTTTCTGGAGTTGAACTGGGGGTGGAGCACCAGGGTGGTTGTGGAGTCCTGGAATTCGAGAGGGCTTTGTGCACCCTTGATAAAGAAGTGGGAGGTTTATTTCTGGAACTAGAAGAACACAGAAGTCACTTTTGGAGAAATGCTATTTCTTGGGGGACCAGTGCCAAGTTGCATGAATGTTGTGTTAGAGATAGCTAAGCTCTGGGCTGGCAGAACCCATCCTCAGAGTTCAGCCATGCTTTTGGTACACGTGAGACCCCCTGGCCAGGCCTGGGAAGCAGGTGGTGCTCCTGCATTCTTCCTTAGCACCTGTTGAAGGCAAGGAGCTGCTCACACGTATTTTGGGGCTCAGCAGCATGGGCTTTGTGCTGCCTGCAGTTTGATGGGACATTTTCAGTGACAAGAGCAGCAGAGTGGTCTGGAAGGTGGTGGTCTTGACTGAGGCCCTCTACTGTAAGAACAATTTGAGTGGTCAGATCTGTGTGTGACAAGGATCTCCATGTGCTTTTACTCTTGCACATTGCCTGCACCCCCAGGAGGCCTGCAACCACAGTTCTTGGGAAGGGAAGCAGGTGAATGCACACATGGTGGGATGCGGGGACTCGACTCTTGTGAGCAGGGAGCGTCATGACTTCTCTTCTGTATTAGTTGGCCAATTTGTGTATCTGCATGTGGAAAGCATTGTCCATTGTGTTTCTTTTGAGCACTCTAGGAAAAGTTTGCACTCACAGTTCAGAGGGTTCACGTGACACAAAGCAAGACCTCCTTTGCTGTAGTGCTGCCAGACCTGCAGTTTTCCTGCACACTCATTGCAGACAACTGCAGAGAAAGTAATCACAGCTAAACCAGAGAGTACCTGCTGTAGGCACCAACAGAAGAGCCCCTTTGCTGTGGCCCTTGGAGCCCAGAGTGAGGCCCATTATCGCCCTCTTCTCAGTGGTTGACAGGTAAACTTGTCCCTGGTAGCAGCTGCATTTGACAGAGGCAGGCAGGAGCATGGTGTGGCTCAGTGCAGGTCCCTAGGACAGCTCATGATCTCCCCGTGCAGTGTGCACCACATTTCCCCTGGGTCCACTGTCACAGGAGAAGCCCCAGGCATTGTTCACACCAGTCCAACATAGGATGCAGTATTTCTCAGTAAGGACTCTGTGTCTCAGTTCATGGCTGCCTCTGCTTTTCAGTATTGAAACATCCTGCTGTGAATCAGTTGCTGAGGATGATAACTAGAGACTTGTGCTGCTTGTGTTTGTTTGCTGGGCATCATTTCTTTGTGATAATATTGCAGGGTTCTCTGGTCCCCTAAATGAGTCACTATGGTGGTCTCAGGAGCTGAGCTGGTGAGAGATGCATAGACAATGATGGGGGCTTAGTGAAGGGGGAGCATCTGGGAGTCCAAGGCCTGCACCCATCCCCCTGTCTTCAGAATGTTCTATGTGGCCTCTGTGCCCAGTGTCACCTTGCACACTGTGTCATGGTGTCTGCTGGCCCAATCAGCAGTGAGCAGAGACACTGACCAGTTCCTGTGAGGTCAGCCTCCTTTGGACTGTGCCCTGGAGTCATGGGTGACAGTGTATATGCCCCGAGGACACTCACTGAGGGGACAGAGGGCAATGGCATGGCCAAGTGGGAAGGAGGGCATCTTGACATCTGCTCAGGTGAGGGAATGACCAGAGGTGGTGGGACCAGCCTCTAATCCCAGTTCTCAGGATGGGGAAGCAGGCAGATTGCAGTTGGGAGGCCAAACCGGTCTACAGAATGAGACCATGTCTCAGTCAGTAAGAAAGTAAGGGCCAGGGATTTAGCTCAGTAGCCTAAGCACCTGCCTGGCAAGTGCAACATTGTGAGTTCAATCCCCAGAGCTGCCAAAAAAGTTTTTTTTTGCCTGGGATTTGGCTCAGTGGCCTAAGTGCCTGCTTGGCAAGTGCAAGGTCATGAGTTCAATCTCTGGTGCTGCAAAAAAAAAAAAAAAAGAAAGAAAAAAAAGAAAAGAAAAGAAAAAGAAACAAAGAACGAAAAGAAAATAGAAAGTAAGGGAAATAAAGGCATAAGAGGAGCTTACAAGCAGATGGGTCTGCCCAAGAGTGGGAGAAGTGGAATCCCAGGTGGGTTATGTCAGACATGAGACAGGACAGAGGAAGGCACCGAGGGGCAGCAGGCAACCCAGTGGCATCGAGGCTGTGGGGAAGCACAGGTCAGTCAGTGCCCTTGAGTAAGAGAAGGACTTGCTCATGGTGCACCAGAAAGTTCTCCTCCCACATCTTGGGTTTTTCCTACACAGCCCTCTGCTGCATCTCAGCCACCCAGCTTCCTACAGCTTTGGGCCTCTCAGCACCAAGAGCCCTCTGCCCTTGGCCTGGGCATGTTGCAAGGCTTCAGTACAGGGGGTGACTGGCAGTGGGTGTGTGCAATGCCAGATTTGAGCCACAAGAGGGAGGGGTTGGCCTTGTGAGTACATGCAGCATCCTTTTCCCATCTTCCTCTCTGAGCTACAGGCCCTGCTGCTGGACATCTCTCCACTGTGGCCCTGTACTCATGTGTCTGCCCTCCTTCCCCTGCCCTCTTTGTCCTATCAGGTGCTTCTGATGGGTGCAGAGGACCCCCAATGCCCAGAGTAAGCTGTTATGTCACTGGACACTCCTACCTCGACAGGCCCTGCTTTGCAGAGCAAGTTAAGACTCTGGTGCAAAGAACTCTTTCAGGTAGCACTTTCATATCATGTGTGCTGAATACCCTTTCTCTTGGGGATTTCCTGTCTCCAAAGCAAGTTGTCTTTCCCTCAAGCTGACTACATGTGAGGGTCACATTTTTGCCATGGGTCTATGTGGATGGGCTGGAGATTGCACACAGATTTCACATGCAGCGTTGCACTCCAACACTAACAGGTTTCTTGTGCATCACAGTTTTGTGACTTGCACACTTCCCCTAATGAGGTGGAGGTGCTGTGGTGAAGTGGGCAGAGCCTGGACCTAAGTATCATCCCCAGCAGCCTCCCAACTGTTCACCACTGCCCCTGGGCTTGGTGTCCTGTGTCTGAAGACCACGGGGCACAGCATACAGACCCTGGAGGCATCAGGTTGACAGCAATGGCTGTTCCTGTGTGTAGAAAGCAGGGTGACAGTGAGGCCATTCCTGTGTGTAGAAAGGCATCATTGATAACTCTACCTTCTTAATTCTGCTATGACCCTAAGGATCTTCAAGAAAACAAAGGCATTTTGAAAGAAAAAAAAAAGAAAGAAAGAAAATAAGAAAGACCACTGCCTCAAAAAAGAAGGAAAGAAAGAAAGAGAGAGAGAGAGAGAGAGAGAAAGAAAGAAACAAAGAAAGAAACAAAGAAAAGAAGGAAAGAAGGAAAGAAAATTGAAGAAACCTTTCCAATGCAGTGATCTCAAATCTTAACTTAATATTACCTTAGGGTTTTTTTAGGCAATATCCAGTCACTTTCTTCTTGAAAACAGTGTATTATAATGGAATTGAGAAGGAGATGAGTTCTTGGAGAGAAGCATTACAGTCTGTTGAGCAGGTGGGTCACTGTTCTTTTCATGAGCTTTTAGACAGATGAGACCCAGAAAGAAACTAAAATTCAGTGCCCTGCTTGAATTCATGCCCTTGCCCACGTCCCTTTGTTGTAGATTGTACTTTTGCTTCTGTTTTTCTTCTTTTATAGATAGAAATGGCTATACTGAGAGCTGGTGACACATATACTAGAATGTGGTGGACCATACATGCCATCTCAGCACTCTGGGAGGCTGAGCAAGGAGGCTCATGAGTTTGAACCCAACCTAGACAGTTGAGTGATCTGTCTCAAAATAAAATGTCAATGAAAACCTGGGAATGCAGCTCAGAGCACAGGCCCTGGCTTCAAATTCCCTGTGTCTCCTTCACCATAGCAAAATCATGAAATCGCTTGTAAAAGGTGGGCATGGTGGCACATGCCTGTTATCTCAGCACCTGGGAGACTGAGGCAGGAGGATTGTCATGAGTTAAAGATCAGCCTGAGCTACAAAGTAAGCTCAAGGCTAGCCTGAACTGCATAGTGAGATGCTGTCTCAAAACAGGCAAAAAAATAATCACTTGTAAGAGAGTGAGAGAGTGAGTGAGAAATACAGATAGAGAGAGACAGAGAGAGCACAAAACACTTGATTTTTTTATATTTTAGACAAGTTTTTTTCATGTTTAAATAAAAACATTATAGAACACATTACACAATCTATGTGATGAAAACATGCATTTTTTAGTAGGTATACTAACAACATGCAGGAACAATGGTTATAAAGAGATGAACTATATACTTTTATTTCCTTTTTGTGAAAGGAAAGAAAACATTTATTTTCCTTTTCTCCTTGTTCTTCTTTTTCTTTTTCTTCTTGAAACAAAATGGATCTGATAGATTTTATTTTAAAGATGCCTGCACAAATTTCCACCCTCCACCACCCTCTGCACCATCAGGTGAGGGAGGGTGTCCTCTCATACAGCAGTCTCTGTGATGCTCTGCCATTGCAGCCCTGGCCTGTCCTGCCAGCCCCTATATCATGCTGCCACTATCTGGCCCAATATGTTCCAATCCAGCCTGTCAGTCATTTGTCATAGTTATCCTCATCACTGACGTCTGTCCTGTGGATGGGAGACTGCTGAGGAAAAGTGCTCTCAGGGAATCCTAGAGCCACCCATGTCTGTGTGTGTTCTCTATCTTCTCCTCCTGGGCCATGCTCTGGGAGAGCTTCATGCGAGTGGGTAGAAAGGGGCCTTTCAAGGTGCTGCAAGAGGGTAGTCAGAGAGAGGAGCTGGCCCACCATGCCCAAGAACCTTGGACATGTAGCCTGTGTGTAGGGGGATGGGGGATTGTTCAGGGAATGAAGGGTAGGGAGGGAAGACATCAAAAGGGACAGGGACTAGGACTAGAACAGAAACTGTCTCAGCCCCCCATTGCAGAAATCCTGTGGTGTTCCCCCAGCTTGTGATTGTAATGAGGGCCAGGAGCACCTAGGAGGTATAAAGAACCCTTTTTTGTCCTCGTTATGGTTTAGGAAGGTTTATAATTATAATCCCATGGAGAAGTTATTGGAATTTTAATCAGTTAATTTTAATCTTCCACTTTTAGCTCAATCCACAGTGAGAAGAAGGACACTGAGACATACACATACTTGTGGGGAGTCAAGGGGACCTAAGTTTAGTTGACATGGTGGTTCACTGGAACAAAGGCCTCAACCCAGAACCCCTCCTAGGTTTTGTTGATCCTTCATGAGCAGAGTGGCTTGGAAATGAGTAACAGTAAGAATGGTGGGAAATGCTGTGACTTTCATGAGCTGGGCTACATAGGTGACCTGAGCTCACCTCTGTGATATGCAGAGAAACAGAAATGTAGAGAGAGCAATCTAATTAACAATTGAGATAACAGCTAATAATTTGGGGTCAGTGCTTTAGTTCTGATGTATAATCCTTTTTACTCTGGGAAGTCATAGCCTCTTTCTGGAGGCTGGGCCCCAGCCCAAAGGGTAGAGCATGGCTCTCCATCCTTCTTGGGTCAAGCACATATTTCGGTAGTCACTGAGCATGATAACACTGACCTGTTGCTTTGCCTTAGAGATTATGCATCAGTCCCTCAACCAGGCCAATTTGCAATGCTTAAAGTCAATTGAAGGAATAAAGAAATAACCTGGGGCCGAGGATCTAGTTCATTGGCCTAAGGGCCTGCCTGGCAAGCACAAGGTCGTGAGTTCAATCTTCGGTGCCACAAGAAAATAAAAATTAAAAAAATAAAATAAAGAAATAACCTAGCCAGCTCTGTACATAACAATATATGAAGATAGGGCCAAGTTTATCCAAAATAGTGGTAGTTGTTCCTGTTTTTAGGGATAGTAGGGAGAGTCATCTCTGTGTTCCCCACAGGAAGGACCTGTGTTCTTGGTAGTTGGGACCAAATATAGAATGGCATAGCCCCA
>RJWT010012665.1:0-22282 GCA_004365215.1 Cuniculus paca
GGGCCGGAGTAGCCTCCGCCACCCGGCTGCCGGTGAATGGGCGGAGCGCAGGCTGTCAGGACCCCAGGGACACCCCGAATGTCCGTGGCTTACGGGGGCTGGGCGCAGATTTTGTATGGGTCTGATCACCCGTTCCCAAGGTGCACAGCTAGGTGGAGATCGCTGCGCTCGCCCCAAGCCGAGCCGGTCCGGAGCAGCCACTGCCCCGCTGCTCCAGGTGAGTGGGCGGGGCGTAGCGACTCAATTCTAAAGAAGAAGGAGAAGATCATGGAAAATGTGCTATTTGCTGTGCCAATGATGCCAACAATAATATCCAAAAGGTGTGGTACAGTGATTAAGAGCTGGAGAAACTTCTCAGTGTGTAGATGCAGGATCAGCATCATCGTTGAGTCCCAGTCAGCTTAATGCGTATTCAAAATAAAGCTAAAATCCTGTATGAAGACTTCCAGACAACATGAGGTGAAAAGGGTGCATCTTTTTACTGCCAGCCATGGATGGTTTAACAGAGTCAAAGCTAGAGCCAACCTTCACAATGTAAAACTACTGTAATACCTCAGTTTATAAACACTCTATCTACAAATAGTTCAATTTGCAAACAAAGCCATTCAGCAGAATTTTGCTTTCTTTTTCAAACTGTTCATCAGATGACAAACACAACCATGGCCATTTTCCCTATACAGACACAAATGCAGCCATCTTCTCCCAAATTGTAAAACAAATCAAATTCATGAACTGAGGTACCACTGTAAGAGGTGAGGCTGTGATTGCAGATGCCATAGCTGCCCCAAAGTTTCCAACAACTCTTGGAGAAATTATTGATGAAGGTGCTTATTTACCCCAACTGGTTTTTAATGTCAGTGAGACAGGACTGTACTGAAAGAGGATACCAGAACAAAGTTCCATCCGTGAAGAGCAAAAGCTGATGGTAGGCTTCAAATTAGCAACGGACATACTCACTCTATTGTTTGTTGGCAATGCTTCCGGAGATATGAAACCAAAGCCTCTTTTAGTTTACCATTCAGAGAACCCAAGAGCCCTCAAAAGCATAGCAAAGGGCTCTCTCCCTATTGTGTGGAAGAGTAATTCCAAACCCTGAATGTTACGAAGACTTCTTAATGGGGACCTGGTGGAATTAGAGTCTCAGTGAAAAGATGAAGAGAGTCAAGAGGAAGATGGAATTGAAGAATCAGAGAGATTCACAGCACAGCAAATCACAAGAGAATTTTCTTTACTTGAAGAGGCACTGGAACTCAGTGTAGAATCATACACAAAGACTGCAGCAGCCCTTCAGAATGCCATCCAGTGCTAGAGTCGTCTATGATGAGAAAATAAGAGCTACTACTCACACTGGATCACTTTTTCAAGAGCGTAGACAGAATTGAGTTCATCAGAAAGCCATGTCATGAACATCAGGTGTGGGCCAGATTCGATCTTTGCCTGCATCTACTATTGCTGATGACCCTACAGCTCCATCTTTCATCTACCCTCCTTTCTCCAGTTAGTAAACTCTCTCATCAGTTTACTCCATGTAGTCCTCCATATGCCAGTTGTGTTACTGTACTGTGCTACCATTTTAAGGTTACTCTAAAAGCAAATATAGTTTATTTACAGTATTTGTGTGTGTGTTTGGTTTTGTTATGCTTTACAAGTGTAGACTCATTTTTTCACACTTCCTAATAAAATGATTTATGTGCGCTCTCCTGGAATGGAACTCATTTGTTTGTAAGGTGGGGACTTACTGTAAACTGTGTGCTTCAGTGTCTCACTAGATTATTTTCTGTTTCTTTTGCATAGCCATCAGATCAAGTCATTACAGTACAGTAACACTGGAGACATGATTCTTGTTGTATCTGGAAGCTCACAGGCCAAGGTGATTGACCGAGATGGTTTTGAAGTAATGGAATGTATAAAGGGGGACCAATATATTGTTGACATGGCCAACACCAAGGTAAGCTTTAGAAAAACATTTATTAACAACTTTATTAACTTATGTAATGATTCATTCTAAAGGTATCTGAAAACATTAACAACTTATTATTTCTTACAATTATGTAGGTTGATTGGAAGGTTCTTTGGCCTGATATAGTGTCAGGTGGGGCAGGAGAATTTATGACAAGTAGGTCACCAAAATGACCTTACTCAAGTGGTTATAATGAAAGCACATCCCATGGTATCTCTTGCTCTTTGCCTCTTCCCCAGCCTCAAACTTCCCTTTTGTGTCTGAATTCTCTTTCTTTAGCTCATGTTCTCAGTCTTGATTTCACCCTCTCTTTCCACTTGTTTAGTTTAGGGCTTCTCAGAGTGTGATGGTCTTCATGGAGTTTGACTTCTTGCTGGATGGCTAGGTTCCATGAAGAACAAACATGTAAACTGTAGATTTCTTAATGTCTGGCTTCAGTTCTTATACAGCATGATAGGGCCTGCCCCAGTGTAGGGGAATGAGAGGCAGATTACACCATTTGATGGGTGAATGAAAGGTCAAACTGTAGAAGATCACCTGGGGTGGGAGATAATGATACAGCCAGCTTTGAAAACAATCCACACAGCTGCTGTGTTCTACAGTTTTGGAAAAGATTGAAAGAGACTCTCATCAACTTTTTTGTGTAAAAATTTTTAAATAGAATAATGACATTTTAAAGTTAATGTATTAGTTTATGAAATATCAGTTAACTGTAGCCATACCAGAGCTATGCAGTTTAGGCCTTAAAGCAACAGTTATTTATTATTGCTAATATATTTGTGGATTGGCTGTTCTTGGCTGAAGTTGGCTCTAGGCTGCAGACAGAGTGAGTCTAGGTCTCTTCCATGTATCTCTGTTCCTTCTTAGACCAATAGATTACTTGAAGGCATGATTTTCCCATAGTGATGATAGAAAGACAAGGAAACTGCAACCCTGGAAGTGCATTTTAAGCCTTTGCTTATATCACATTCACTAACGTTGCATCAGCTAAATCAAACCCTGTGGCCATGACAAACATCAGTAGAGTGGAGAAATGTGTTCTGATCCCTGGTGGAGGGAACTACAATGTCATGGGCAAAGCTTTTGATATGGGGGGGGAGTGATGGGTTTGGAACAATCATGCAGTTGACACACATATTTTAAAGTATGAGTGGATATAGTTGATGCAGAATTTTGAGCCTTTCATTTTTCATTGTTTTTTATGATTCTTTTTTTCCTTGCCTATCATCTTATAGACTACTTCTCATGTTTTGTGCCTAAATCAAAATCTTACATGAAATTTGTCTAAGAAAATCCCATCCTCATTGTATTTGCAGATTCCATATTTATGAACTTGCTTACTTAATTTTTTTGTAACCCCCAAATCAATACTCAGGGTACTTTCATCATCATTTGTGTACATGTGGTTAAACTAAGTGACCAAAAATTTGAATTCACCATCCTGTTTTACCTCTCATACTGTAATGCCATTTTTTTTAATGGCCTTTTGCATGGTATATTTTTATTTTCTTGCTTTTGGTTGATAATTTTGCTGTTTAAAATGGCTCCCAGTCATAGTGCTAAATTTCTGTAGAGCTGCCTACTGTTCCTGAGAGCAAGAACTCTGTCATATGCCTTACAGAGAAAATACATGTGTTAAGTAGGCTTCATTTAGACATAAGCTATGGCTGCCAGTTCATCCGTAATCAATCAACAATGTATATGAAATAAGGTATCCTTAAACACAGAGAGACATAAAATAAAGTTATGTATTGATTGTTTGAAAATGTGACCAGAGGCTTGCAGGAACCTAACCGTATATTTGCTAATTAATTGTTCATGGAATTTTATAGACCATAAATACTATAAGTAATGAGAATTTATTTTAGGTGCTCTACCTGAATGATTAGATTAAATTGGTATAGTGTGTTTCAAACTGCCCTATGTTAAACTGTGACTGAGTACCTCTTAACCCAATGAGGTTCACAGTCTTTTGTTTATTGACAGATTATTTATTGGGTGACCAACATGTATTAGGTAATTTAAACGTCATTCAAAAATAATTTAAACAGAAATATGTATGCTTAAATTACTGTGACACCTTGAGAAATTTTTTAAAAAATATATTCCTCTAGAGTTTCTTATTTTTCTCTCTTCAAAATCATTGCCTTATGGGTTCTACCAAAGATATTTTGAGGAAATAAAGCACCTGGTGCTTCAGGTCACCTTCCCTATCTTAAACTGAAATGTTTCTGTTTTTATTTTTATTTCTTAAAGCTCTTGGAAATTCAAAACTTTGTTTAAACAACTGATTTTTGAAAATGAAAGCTTTATTAATTTTATTTTTTTATTAGTATGTATTTGTTTGCAGTACATAATAATAACATTGCTCATCTGGAGTTGGTACATGTGTATAATACATCTTAATTATTTTTCTAGTCTTCTTTTCCTTTCCTTTATCCCCTTCCTTCCATCTCTTAGTCTCCTTCCCTTTTTCAAAAGGTCTACCTTCCTTTTCCCTATTATCTGTCTTTTAGTTTGCTCTTTGTGTTTTGGAGTTCTCATGTAAGAGAAACTATGTGATGTTTATTAAGATTGTGTGTCCTTGATTCAGTTCATTTAACATTATGTTGTTAAGGTGCATCCATTTTCCTCAAAATGACTGAGGTTTGTCCTTCTTAATGGCAGAATAGTACTCCACTATATATAAATACCAGGTATCTCTTGACAGATATATAGGCCACTTTTGAGATTTAGCTACTATTAATTGTGTTGTTAGAAACATGGGTTTGCATGTATCACTGTAATTGATATGAAAGCTGTAAAGACTCATTCCTTTTAAAATTTGTTTTCATGATAAACAATTCTAAGAGAGTATAAGGAAGGGTGTGTTTTTGCAAGTCTCTATGCTGTATTTTTTTTGAGACAGGATCTTATTTTGTAATTCAGGTTGGCCTTGGACTCACTATATAGCTCAGGCTGGTCTCAAACTCACAGCAGTTTTTTTGCCTCATCCTCCTGACTGCTGGGATTACTGGTGTGTGCCACTATACCTTGCCTCTAAGCTCTTCTTAATTATTTTAGTTTCCCAGGGATTCTTATTTTATAAAAAGACTATGGCTTTCCAGATTTGTTTTAGTGAAGAAAATTTCAAAAAGAAAGGAATCTGATTGGTTTTATATTTGGCTCTTTCTGCTTTTTCAGACTTAGCGTATAGTTCATATAGTAAGATAGTAGATCAAAAACAGTAAAAATGTAGGTAGAAATACAGAAAGCAGAATATTGAGTTATTTACCAATATATGAAAAACCATATAGTATAACTGTGTACAATAATTCACCTCACCCTGCCCAATGTTATGTCTGTTTTATTTTCAAAATGATTTTAAAAATTTTCTTTGTTTCCCAAAAGCAAATCCAATTACTTGATTGTTACTTTTCAAGGAAATGTTATTGATGCTTAATAATATTACTTGAAAGTAGTAGATTTCATAGAACACTTTAAACAACAAAAAATTTTAAACCTCTTCTCATTTCAAGAAAAATTAGGTAGGCTAGGTGTGGTGGCACATGCCTGTAATCCCAAGCACTCCGAAGGCTGTGGCAGGAGAATCACTCTGCAGGTTCAAGGCCATCCTGGGCCGCAAAAGGAGTTCATGGCCAGCCTGAACTACATAATGAGACCCTGTCTCAAAAAACAAAACAGCTGGAGATTTAGCTTAGTGGTGTAAGTGCCTGCCTGGCAAGTGCGAGGTCCTGAGTTTGATCCCCGGTACCCAAAAAACAAAACAAAACTATCAAACAACAACATCATCAACAACAAAAACAAAAAAACATGAGCAAAATTAGTAATCTGTAGTTTCACTGAAAATATTCAATGAATAGAGTGTTAAAAGAAGTGATTTAATATATGTTGATCTAGAGTTGGGAATGCAGTCCAGTGGTTAGAGTGCTTGTCTAGCATACATGAGGCTCCAGTTCTGTAAACAGGCAAACACATACAGAAAAACAAAATCAGATTTGCCAAGATGAAATATTATGTACTTCAAGTAGCAACTTTTCTAATTAAACTTTTCTAAATTGTTCTGCTATATTAGTAGACTTGTTTGTGTATTTGTTGTATCATTTTATGTGTTTGTATATGTATAAATACATTTGTATATGTATTTTAAGAATACTTATCAGGGTTTATAAAAGTTTATTTTTTTTCTGTTAGATACTATAACACGATACATTATAGGGAGGGTATTACAAATAAAGTTTAATGATTGTTTAATAGTAATTTGTGTTGACCATAGAAAGTATGGAAGACAAAGAAATGATTCGTAATTCTGCTCAAATACTGTTAAAACTTAAGTTATGCATCTGAAAAACATTTTCCAATCATATCAGAAGCTTTATGTCACCTGTTTAGAGCCAGGTTTTGCCTGTTTTCCAATCTTGGAATTGCGTGCCAGTGCTTGAGGGATACAGTGGAGTGAAGCAAGTGAGGACAGAGATGCATCAGTTGTGTCTGTCTTAGGTATTGGACTTTCCCAGTACCTAAGATCTCCTATGAGAGTCAGGTTCTGCTGCTTTTTAGTAATATGAATGGTCTGAGTTTATGGGATATATGTGGTATGGTTTAAAAATATGCTGATTGTTTATAAAAATTTATAGTAAAAGTAATTGCCATTAATCCTCTCAGAATACTTCCTCCCTCACATATAACATGTTTATTCCATCATTCTTCCCAGTTTCTGAAGCTGCTCTAGAAATCCTTTTATGGAGTTCTTTAGTTGCACTGTCATGTGCCTCAGTGTCCTGAATCAATTCAAAACGTTTGCCTTTCATAGTTACGTTGAATTTGGGGATGAGCCAGAACTCACTCTTATATGGTGAATAGGGTAGTTGAGGACATACTATACTTTTTTTACAAGTCTGCTTTTTCATTTGATGCATGCAATAGCATTCACTGTGTTTTTGATCATGTTCCACAAAGACACTCATTTGTATTGGTTATTTTATCTGGGAAAATGGGACATTATTTTTTCAGGTTTTGATAGGAAAGTAGGGCAAGGTTAAGCAGGAATAACTTTTAAACCATTGAAAAGCACATATTATTTTTTGTTTGTTTGTTTATTTGGTTGGTTGGTTTTTTGAGACAGGGTCTCGCTATGTAGTTCACGTTGACCTTGAACTCACTATGTAGCCCAGGCTGGCCTCTAACTTGCAATGATCCTGCTGCCTGAGCCTCCCAAGTGCCAGGATTACAGACATCCACCATCATACCGAGCTCCAGTCCACATTTCTAAAAGTGTTATAGTGTCATCTAAAATGCCTGTATCCTAAACTAGAATTTTGGTACATTGCTTCCAGTTGAAAATATTTTCCTGTTTTATTTTCAATTCTGGCACACGCACAGGTGCCTGAGATTCAAATGGGAGTCCTTGGCCTACAGTTCACAAATGTGTGACAATCAAGTCAGCGTATTCATAATCAACTTTTTATTAAGTTTAATTCAAAGTTTTAATAAGTTGTAATAAGTGAATACTTATGGTAGTAGTCTAGTAATCACATTATTAAACTTTCTTTTATCAGTTCATCCAGGGTTGATATTAAGTGCCCCTCTTTAGGTTTATCGTAGGCCCTTTTCAACATCAAAACAATTCCATGCTGTTTCTTAATTATATAACTAAAGAGCAGGTTTAGGGGAATCCAGAATCCTTGATTCTTACAAGTTCATGAGTGAATTTTAATTATGGAACTTAGAAGACTTACAAGAAACTTTGCTTTAAATGTTTTCAAATACTTTTTTTTTTTTTTTTTTTTTTGCAGCACTGGGGATTGAACTCACGACCTTGCGCTTGCCAGGCAGGCGCTTAGGCCGCTGAGCTAGATTCCTGGCCTCAAATACTTTTTTAAACACTACAAGTACACTCATATCAGACATTCTGATATTTAGCAATTCCAAAAAAAAATAATTTTTCATATTATTTGGAGTGAAACATGAGTCATATCTTTTTATTGACAAATTCTTTCTCCTAAGAAGTAATTTAATATGTATTGAAATAACTTAGTTCTGGGTATATTTTTGTTCCCTTAGACAGTTTTAACTGATGCTTTAAGTTATAGCTCTAATTCTAAAATTTATAATAATTTGAAGTATATTGTATTCCTTTCCATTTTATATAAATGAATATAATTTTGCAGAAACCAAACATACTAAGTAATGATGACAGTCTCTGAGGAAGTTGTAGGGATCGTGATAAAGCATGAGAGTAAGAATTTGCTTTGGGTAGAAGGGCTAATTTTGCATTGCAAATGGAAAGGATAAGGATGGGATCATATACATGTGTTATGGTTTATGTATAGGTGGCCCCCCACAAGCCTCATGTAGACATGGAAGTGGCTGAATCTAGCGTTTGTGATTGACTTGTTGTCTAGGGCTGGGATTGGTGATATGAGTTCTGCACCCGCCCAGGGGTGGAGCCGACATACAATGTAAGATCGGAATGGGGGCATGCTTTTTCCCTCTTTTGAGCGGTTCGCTCTAGCTCCTTGCAGCCGCTATGAATGGCTGCTGTCACAGCCACTCCAGCTTGTCTTGGAGCCAACTGATTATGGACCGAAATCTCCAGAAACTGTAAACTAAATAAACCTCTTCTTCCTTCACTTTGGGTGTCAGGTATTTTGTCTCAACAAGGAGGGAAAAGTAACCAAGACAGCATATTTGCTTACAGGTACTAGAGTGGCCTCAGATTGGAAGTGGAAAGTATCATCATCTCCTGGCAGTCATTTCCTAGTTTTGTGTTGGAAGGACTTGGGATGGGGCTTTCAGTGGGTTTGTGAAAATTTAGAGTACTGTTGATGGTTGTAAGGGAAAAATTACTAGAATTGTAGGAGCACAAAGGGCTGCAGCATGTAAACCAGTAAAGACAATTATTCTGTATATTCATATGATATATTTTGAGTTTAACTCAGGACCCTTTATAAATGGGTCCAACAGAAGGACACTCAAGTTTATGTTGAGAAAGTGGTTGAATTTATATTGAAAATAAAAAACATTAAGGTATTGGAAGAGAGATGTTTATGTAGTGAATAAATTGAATATGTAGAGCCCATCATTGATGGTGAAACTTTTAGAGCTTTCTATGATACAGACAGCCCATTACTGACCTAGATCATATCTGGTGATAAAATTCTTCTTAAATCAGTAAATATTGAGCACTCATGATTTCAGAAGAGGAACTATTTATTTATTTATTTTTGGTACCAGTGATCGAACTCATGACCTCGTGCTTGCCAGGCAGGCACTTGTGCCACTGAACTAAATCCCCGGCTAGGAACCATTTATAATGATAGCAGAATTAGCCATAGTTAGGGATGATGAAATATGGAGTCAAAAAAGAGTGAAGTTTTTTCTTTGATGTTTTCAATGATATTAAAATTTCCCAGATTATCAAAAATTAGGAAGATGTGAACTTTAGGGTCCTTGGTTCATGGAAAGAAATGACTAACATGATAGATTACAAGAGGTATTGGCAACCTGTAGGCCAAATACAGCTTCCACTCCCTCACTCTTGTCCATTTTTGGGGCTGCTGGAGATTGAACCTCAGGACCTTACACTTAGGTAAGTGCTCTACCACTGAGCTATATTCCCAGCCCTACACCCTGTTTTTGTAATAAAAAGTTTTAGTAGAACACAGCCTTGTCCATTAATTTACTATTGTTTATGGCTCCTTTTTCACTTCAGAGGTAGACTTGAGTATTTGTAGCAAAGACAGGGTAACTCACAAAGCCTAAAATACTGTCTGACCCTTTATAGACTAGTACACTAATTCTTGAATTAAAGCTGTGAACATACTCCCTAGCAAAATGTACTCCCACCAGATTTTGCTGACAATTTCAGGAGGTTTGGTGATTCTTGAAAACTCGTGGGTAGACTGGCCAAGGAGAACTTTGAGATCAGAGTTCACAGTGTATTCCCTCCTATATTTCATCTCTTCATAGGAGTTGGCTCTGTTAGCTCTCCAAATCAAATGCATTGGTACTTTCATAATGTGGGTCATTCTGTGACTACAAATGACATTGCAGCAGGTTTTATAGCTGCTGCCACTGGGGCAGCCGCAAAAGTGTGGACATTTTAGTACAGCTCAGCATATCTCTTATGTCTGCCTGCCATCTCTGTCTCTGTCTCTGTCTCTGTCTCTGTCTCTGTCTCTGTCTCTGTCTCTGTGTGTGTCTGTGTGTGTGTAGGAAACCAGTGTTGGTCATAGATAAGTAATGTCCTGTCTGCGAAGTGCAGTATATTATGAGAAACAAATAGTTGTTTCTTTCTTTTAGGCTATTTCCAGTTAAGCCTTTAAAGGAAGACTCCCTCTCAACCCTAGGACAGCCTATATTTAGATAAAGGGGGAGAGAAAAAACTAGTTTATTTGTAGAAAAAGTGTTTTAGTCACTAACTGTTCTTTAATAGGTGTCACTTTAAATTTTTTTCCACTACTGTTAGCCATGGTTCTGAATCTGTTTAGATCTATTTAAGAATCCTTAGTTGAACTTCATTTTGTTATGACTAATTTTGGTCACTGTTTTAACATAGGGCACTTAACATTCCCATTGCCTTTGTCATGTTCTTTCTTTACAAACAAGAAACAACATTCACAGTCTTTTAGATATGTATATGTATATATTTTTTCAATTTAACCTCCTGTTTGTGTGTGTTCTTATTCTGAATATTCAACAGTTAAGGTGTTTCTTTACCTGAACTGCTTCTATAATAGGTAATGCTTTAAATCTTTTTTTATTCTAACACGCTGTTTCAACTCTAATCCAAAATTAGTAAAAGATCTGCTTTCTGGGGCCTGCCTTTGCATCAAGCATGGACTGGGTGAGATGTTGGGTTGTTGTTTGAACAAAGAACAGGAAGTAAGGGTCTAAGGATGGAGCAATGTAGCAGCAGTCTGTAGAGTCCCTGAGTCTGAGAGTGAGGAGGAAGAACTGGTAAACTAGGAGCTAACTGAGAAGTCAGCAGACTGCGTCAGATGAAGAGGCAAGCAGTGACGTCAGTGGAGCTGGAGCTGAAGTAAGTGGAAAAGGAGACTGAGAGTGGGAAGTAGGGTGTCAGATTGGGAAAGCCAGGACAGGGTAGGATGTAAGTCCTCCAAGTCTGGACATCTCTGGGATTATTGGAGTGTTCCTTTTATTGCATATCATGAGGTTATTTTCCTGGCACGGAGTTAGATATTATTAACGGGGCAAAATGAGATCAGATACTATTAACTGCCACTAATCAAAAAAATTTTTTTTGAACACTGGCAGATACATTTCTGTTTTTGATAGAGATTAATATTATGATGATCTGATAGATTTTAATGAATGAACCATAATCATTTCTCAGAATTTGAGTTACGTGGAACTGTAGTGAATGTAACTCATTTCTCTGTTCTGGCTGCTCTGCTATGTCCAAAGTTCAGATCTCAGTTCCTATAATACTGTAACTCTCAGCAGCATTTGACACATTAGATGAGTCTCCTCTTTGAAATGTCTTTACTTGACTTCCAATTTACTGTCCTCTTGTTTTTCTCCTATCTCACTGAATCTTCCTTCCCTCCCTCCTTTTCTTCTATGTTTACTTCCTTCATTTTCTGTTCAACCTCTATATATTGAAGGATTCAAGGCTCAGTGTTGAGCCCTTTTTAGTATTTATACTTGGTCATTGATTGCTGTTATTTGTTCAAATGGTTTTAAAAACCGTATGTACACGTTGATGACTTACAAACTTACAGTTTTTGTTTTGTGTTCTCATCTGTTGACTATTACCGACTATTCACTTGACCAACTCACTAGGACTCATTATTAGGTACCTTAGCCTAACTTGTGAAAAAAAGAAATTGTGTTCTTTTTTCTTTCTAGACAGTGTCTTCTGCAATTGTCTTTATCTCTGTAAATGACATTTTCATTCATCAGTTGAAGACAAAAACCTGCGAGTTTCACTTGCCTCCTTTCTTTTCTTCTTATCCTTTCTTTACCTCATAGCCTGTATGTGTACCATCAGAAAAACCTGTTTTATGAATAAAGCTGTTTTAAACATTCGTATGCAGAGTTTGTATGAAGTTATTTTCAAATCGGTTGAGTAAAGTGTGATTGCTGATTGTATGCTCAGAATATGTTTATCTTTGTTAAGGTACTGCATAGCAGTCTTACAGAGTAGCCATAGGGGAAATGGGTGCATATGAATCACCAATCATTTTAGTTGAAAAGACTGTCCTTTACTGAATTACTTTTGGATCTTTGTCAAATATCAATTGATGATATTTGGTAGGAAATCACTATATTCACAGAGTAAGGAGTACAAGAGCCAAAAAATGTAATTTGTTATGTACAGATTAGAAACTTAGCAGGTTTATATTAAAAGGAGTGGAATATTAGAGTAATATTTTTAAAAAGATTATATTGATTGCTAAGGAGAATACATGAGGTCAGAGTAAAAAAAAAGAGTGTAGTGATAAATCTACATACTAACTGGCGTAAACTCAAAAACTAATATTGGCTCATACAAAACTGATAGTGGTGAAAAGGAAAAAAGTAGATAGGTTTGAGATGTGTTTTGATTACAATTGGCAAGACTAGCTGGTAGATTGAATTTAAATCATTAGAAATTCTTGAAATTAGAGTTATGGGAATATTTAAAGATGATTTTCAGATTTTTATCTTGATCAATTGGGGATGAAATTTAAAGTGAATTGGACAGTAAAAAGTATGATCTCTATATTGAACCTATTATGTTTGAGATGCCTGCAATATGCAGTGGAAATGTCAAGTAGATAGTTGGATACACAAGTTGTGAATTCAGATGTGGAAAATGGGACCCATATTTCTTATTTAGTCTTTGTAGGCATTGCTTCAATTCATAGCTCCTTACTGCAGGCGTGTTGTCTCTACCTCTGTGATTTCCATTTGTATCCTGTAAACTTAAGGAGATTGTCAGGATTTGACTAGATGCTGTTTAGAATTGGAGATGATCTCCAGACACATGTCTGGGAAGTCCAGTTCCAATTCATTTTTTAAAGAAAGGCACTTCTTTTTCCAAGTCATTTTAATTTATACATTTTGCTTCATTTGACATAGTCTGACTGAACCCTGGCAGAGTAAGAGACACTACCATTACTAGGTTCTTTTCTGCCCCACCTGAATATGACTTACTGTATAAGGCCATGCTAGCTGACTTTGCTACCTGGAAGAGGTGTTTGTGTGTGTGTATCATGCATGTACCCACTTATGTTTGATATGTACTCTGTGGTTGATTTGGTTGTATATCAGTTTTTATATCAACATAAGATTAATTTTAACGTTTTTATATTCTCTATGTTATGTAGAGCCTAATTTTCTAGGCATTTTAGATTTTTTTTGCTTTTCTCATATCTTTTTATAGAGGTATTGTTGAATCAATATGGTCACTTTTTTTCTTTTAAGAAAATATAGGTTGTTTTTTTTTTTACCTCAGTCTCTTGCCTTTGCTTTGCTTTTTTGTAAGTGCTTCCTATTCTTCCTAATTATTTTCCATTGAAGAAAAGAATGATGATCTTATTATAGTTTTATCTTTTTTGCTTTGCTTTCCTAAAGATGGCATGTTATTTTCCCCGTATGTTTCGTACTTTATTAAGTACCCATTACAAGAAAGCACTGTTGTAATTCTGAGCATGGATGGGGGCAATATATGGTTAGATTAAAGTGAAAAACAAATCATATTATGACATAAAATTTGAATAAAATAATGTCAGCTTGTGTGCTTTTGAGGGTCATAAAAAGTTTTAAGTGTGATATGTCAGTTCTTTGTCAGTTACTTTTGAACATCTCTTAATCCCTTTGTCTTTATTCTTTAAAGGGTCACACAGCAATGCTGCATACTGGTTCATGGCATCCCAAAATAAAGGGAGAATTTATGACTTGCTCAAATGATGCGTGAGTATTTTTGATAATTTATCTGATACATTCATATCTTTCAGTACTTTTTACCATTTGTATTGTAACATTATTGGCAGCAGAGTATTAAGAATTATGTTTACATAAGCTTAAATATGATTTTAACTCGTAAGGCTTACGTAGTATGAAAATGAGAGTTGGTATAAATGTCAGTAAAGTTTATCGTGGAACACAATGGATTGATACTAGATCCAAATTATTTTGACATTGTGATTAATAATTTTTACTTTTTTCTAGCAAAGACTAATTTACATCTGAAAAGAAAATGTATTTTTCTCTCATACCATCCAAGTTGGGCTTTTCCTTGGACATAGTTCTATGAGAGGATAAGTGAACTTTAAACAGATTCTCATTATACCTCTTCTTTACTATCTTTTAGAGATGTCTACTGTATGATCTTTGCTTAGCCTTTAACTCTGAGATTAGTAATTAGTTATGGGCAGAGCTGCAGAAGATCAGCGCAGATGCCTGGTTCAGTCAGGAAGTACTACATGCTCACTGTGTGTGGAGTATACTGTGATTTAAGTCTCTGCTTTTGTGAGGCTTATGTTCCAGTGCACATTGCTGTTGGGAGACAGATGAGGTACAGATACACCAAAAAATAGGTAATAATGTTTTAAGTTGTAATTAAGGATAAACAAAATAAAATACAATGCTAAAACAAAAAGATTGATTAAATAAGGGAGAGGGATATATAGGATAGTTAGAGGAGACCTCTGAAGAAGTCATACAAAGAAGGCAAGCACAGAGGAAAGAGCTTTCCAGGCCAAAGTGATGGCATAGAGACCTTGAGATGATAATCTAATATAGTATATTGAAGGCAAAGGCAGACTACTGTAGTAGACATTTTGTAGGTTGGTAGGAATGGTGAAGATGACAGGAAATGAGTTTGGAGAAGAAGGTAAGGGCCAGACATATAAGGTATCAGGAGCTAGAGTTTAATGTAATGATAAGCCAAGTCTTTTAAAGAGTACCCAATCTGTACCATATCATTGAAAATTCTGTCAGTAGGAATGGGTCTTGGCAGATAGGCAAGGGAAGGTGTGATTTGTTTCTTGCAAAGCTTTAGGACACATGTGCAGAACAGGTCCCAAAGCCCTGCACATGGACTTCTCATGAGAACTTAAGCAATTTTCTATAGGATGGCCTAGACCTGATGTTAGCCTCAGGAGTGGGAAA
The DNA here is from genome assembly GCA_004365215.1 of Cuniculus paca. Classification (NCBI taxonomy): domain Eukaryota; kingdom Metazoa; phylum Chordata; class Mammalia; order Rodentia; family Cuniculidae; genus Cuniculus; species Cuniculus paca. The sequence continues at coordinate 15,083 of RJWT010012665.1, forward strand.
TACAAAAAGATAGATGCCGTTGAGCTCTGGGCTGCTGTGTTCTTTCACAGTAGTGCTCTTAAATGCTGTAGAGTGTACTTCTTTTCCTACTTTTATTTGGCCTAAACTCACTCTGCAGAAAGCATATCTTTTTCTACCTTTAATAAGTATAAAACCTGACTACTTTTGAACTTGTGCTGACTAATTCTTTGTTCAGGACAGAAAGAACCTAGAAACTACCTCTAGAAGGAGACTGCAGCACCCTAAACCCCAGTAAGGGTCTCTGTACAGTGTGCTAACATTTGCCAATGAGATAAGGTTGAGTAATAGCCTAATAATAGTTATCATTCATTGAGAACTTACTTGAGCCAGCATTGCACAGAACACTTTATATATGCTAAGCATGTAAATCATGTTTTCCTACACCAATGAGGTACATAGGCAGTAATGTTATTATGTATTCTAAATGAAAAACTGATTGTGACTTTCCCAAGGACAAATGATTCTATGTGGCTGAACCATAATGTGAACCCACTGTAACTGGTTGTCACAAAGATGATGGTTATTGATTTATAGATAAGGTACAAGATAGAAATTCCTTTTATATAAGGAATGCATGCAAGACCTCACCTTGTAATGAACACTTTGCAGTATTTTTCCCTTTGAAAGAACAAATTCTTTTCACCTTGTTTTTATCACAATATTACGTGACTAGAAGTAGGATCATGAAAGTTCCTTTCTGATTTGGGTAACTCTTACTGTTTTTTGAGGCAACAGGTCATACTGGCTGGGCTGAAAGATTGACCAGTCAAGCCAGTGGCAAATGATATTCAGGCCCAAGAATTTTTACACAGATTCTTATGATTTGGAGTTTGTGTGGGTCTCCCACACATATTCTTAAGTAAAAACTAAAGGAAAACAGTGTTCTGGGTTAAATCAAAGGTCAATTTCATTAATTTCTAGAATTTCATCACTGTAAGTAGGACTGGGTTTTATGTACCTATTTGCAAAATTTGTTAACAATGTGGTATTTCAGGAGAGCTATGTGCATTAAGCCCTGTTTCTAAAAGAGAGCAGGTAAAGTTAAAAACAGGTGTCAAATAAAAGCTCTTTCATCAGTTCCTAAATATAGCCATTTTATTCTAATTTTTTTTTCCTCTCCAATTCTAATTTAATCATAGGTTTTGAACTTTGCTAAATGCTTCTTCCACCTTTGGTTTATTTAGGTACAGATGTACTTTAATATACTTTATGCTTTTAAACTACTCTTGCATTTTGGTATTAAATGATACTGAATTGCATTGTCTTTTTAAAATTATACAAATCTATTAAGGAAACTTGTATTTTCTTCAAGATTTTAATTTTGTATTGACAAGTGAAAGGGCATTTTTTTTTTTTGAGTTTTAGAATCAAGATTGCACTGGGATGAGCACTTTCCCACCATATTCCCTTCTGTCTTGCCTTTTTTTTTTTTTTTTTTTGCAGCACTGAGGATTGAACTCACAACCTTGCGCTTGCCGGGCAGGCGCTTAGACCGCTGAGCTAGATCCCCAGCCCTGTTTTTGAGACAGGGTCTCACTATGCTGTTCAGGCTGGCCTTGAGCTCACTTTGTAGCCCAGGCTGGTCTCAAACTCACAACGATCCACCTGTCTCAGCCTCCCAAGTGCTGGGATTACAGGCGTGAGCCGCCACGCCCGGCAGTGTGATGCCTTTTCTTACTTGGAGCCAACCAGCCATGGACTGAATCCTCTGATAACCCTGAGCGAAAATAAACCTTTCTCCTTTAAGTTGTGGGTTTCAGGTATTTTGTCCTAGCAATGTGATAGCATTGTAGTATATATATAATTGTTGGAGATCAGAATCTTTCTATTGTTTAATATAGGTGATTGGGATCAATTACTATTTTTTGTTCTATAGATTTTAATTTTATTATTGAACAAACTCTGGATTAACAGGACAAACAAAATTGGTAATACTTTAAATTTTACTTCAGTGTGCTTGTTTTAGCCTCTGGATAAAAGTTACTCATCTCAATGTCCCAAGTCATTATAATGTTATGCTCTTAGTGCTTAGAACACACAGTGAATATTTGCCAGGTTGAGAATGACAACAACATTGGAACAGAGGGTACAAGATATTCATGTAAGGAGCACAACCATGAATTAGTTTTAGATGCAGTGGGAGTGAGGAATAATTTGATATGGAAGCCAAAGTGAAACTCACTGTTTTCAGCAGGCCTCGTTTTTGCCATGTTAAAAGTTGGACTTCTTTTTTTGTTTGTTTGTTTTTATTTTTATTTTTTTTAATTGTGAAGAGAATACAACCAAACAAAATAAAACAGAATAGAGTCAATCACAACAAAACAGTGAACATGGTACATGACTTTAAAACAGGGTATAAGGCAATCAATAATGGCTAGCAAAATGCTTCTTGTTATCTTCAATATAACTGCCCATACCATCAAGGATAAATAAAGTCAAACAAAATAGAACAGAATAAAACCAGTAAAAAAACAAAACAAAACAAAACAAATAAAGCAAAGCAGTGAAAGCCATACAGAACTTCAAGATACTAGTAAAACAGCAGTGGCTACCATAATACATCTTATCTTCAGAATAGTTGCCTACACCTTCAGACATAATACAGTCAAACAGTACAGAATAGAGTAAAATCAATCAAAATGAAACAATGAAAGCAATACAGGGTTTTGAAACCAGATAATTGGACATCCTCGATGGCTGCAATTATATATTTTGTTATCTTTAAAATAGCTGTCCTTGCCATCAACTATAATAAAATCAAACACATCAGAATAAAACGAAACTAATCAGAACAATGAAGACAATATGAGTTTCAAATCATGATAATAGATTAACTGTGGCCTCTTCCTTCCGTTTTTAGATAATTCCTCCCCTTTCACTTTCCCAATACGTGTTGTGCCTTTTGGATCCCACTAACTCCTTTGATTTGTTATACTAGGGAGGCAACATGAATTCACCCATGTGACTCTGAACCATTTCATCTATGAGCATGATCTCAAGTTGCCTTCATCCACCTACAAGAGCCTTGAGATTATCTTCCTTTATAGCTAGTAGGTTTCTGCCACATAAAATGCCATGTCTTTCTTAGCCATTCTGCAGTTGATGGGTAAGCTACCCGTACATTTTTTTTAGCTCCCTGTCACATAGGGCATTGTTCTCTCTCCTTTGACTTTCAGTCTGTGAATTTTCTTTCTAGTTAAATGTGTTTCTTGTATAGAGCATATTGATGGCTCCTGTCTCCTGATCCACTCTGCCTGTGTTTCTTTCTATTGGTGCATTGAGGCCATCTACATTAATAGTTAGGGCCCTCTTGCACTGCATTGTCTCTGCCATGCTATTTTCCTGCCATTGGCTCCCTATTTTTCCTCTCCATTCAATCGACTGCTCCTGCTTGATGGTCCCCCTCTCCTGTTGTTCCTGAGACCATGGTCCTTTTTATCTCTCTCTAGAATGTCCTTTAGTATTCTTCATAGGGTTGCTTTTGTGGTTATGAATTCCTTGAGTTGTTCTTTGTCATGGAAGTATCTTGTTTCTCCATTAATTTTTTTTTATTTTTTATTTTTTTCAGCACCAGGGATAGAACTCGCAACCTTGTGCTTGCCAGGCAGACACTTAGGCCACTCCATTAATTTTGAAAGAAAGTTTTGCAGGGTACATCAGTCTGGGTTGGAAGTTGTTTTCTTTCAGGACTTGCAGTACTTCACTCCAGCCTCTTCTTGACTTGATGGTTTGTGTTGAGAAGTCTGCCATGATTCTGGTGGGTTTTGCTTTATAGGTGATCTGTTTCTTTTCTGTAACAGCTTTTAATATTCTGTTCTTGAGTTGAATTTCTGGGATCTTGATTATTATATGTCTGGGTGTAGATTTGTTTTGGTTATGGCTAGCTGGAGTTCTATATGCCTCACTTATTTGAATGTCACTTCCTTTTCCCATGTTTGGGAAATTCTCAGAAATTATTTCTGTAAGTAGGGTCCTAATGTTGTTTGTCTTGACCCCAGGTTTTTCACTCACATCTTCAATTTTTAAATTATGTTTCTTTGAGTTGTCTTACAGCTGTTGAATTGTTACTTCCTGGTTCCTTGTTATTTTTAAGAGAGCTTTCTTTTCGTGATCATAAGCCGCAAAGCTGTCTTCAAGATTTGGAAGTCTGTCTTCAGTTTCTTTCAAGTGGTTTTTCCAGCTTTCAATGGAGTTTTTAATTTCCTGGATATCTCTTTGAATCTGTTTCATGCATTCTAAATCTCTCTTATATTGTTCATTCGTGGTTTCCCTCATTTTCCTATGCTCCTCTGGTTTTTTTATCTATGTCTTCTTTAAAGGTGCTTAGCAATTCTTTTATTATATTTTTCATTTCTTCTTTTACCTGGGATAGTATTTCTGTTCTAATTTCTTTTATAGCCTTTACTTCAGTTGACATCACTTCAGACATTTCAGGTGTGCGATGCTCGATCTCTTCCGTGTTTACCTCTCCTTGACTTATGCTGCTTGGGTTGGATGCCAGAGATTGCCTTTATTTCTTTGTCTTGACATATTCCTGGGTTCTTCCAGACATGTGGGTAGTGGGGTCCCAGGTATTCCAGCATTAGCTACAATTTCTCTGAAGTGATGCTGTTTGGTTTTTCTAGCCAGTGCTGGCTATGGGTGGGCACCCGTTTTTCTGCCCTGATCTGGGTACCGGCCTACAAGGTCCCTTGGACTTTGCATGGGAGTGGAGCCAGCCAGGGCCTGTGGACCTAAGCTGGCTGGGAACCTATGGGCAATGTTCTCTAGAATGCGCACAGTAGCGGAACTCAGTCCAAGCAACTTCCGCGGGTCTGCACCCAATTTGGAACTGCTGGAAGAACCTGGCATCAGTCCTGGCCCTGGGCTTATCCTGCCCGACTCCAGAATGGCTCCCAGCCATTTGCTGTCTCCTGCAGGAGGACTGAGCCCTCTACACTCTCCATCAGCCAGCACAGACCTCCATGTCTGCCACTCTTCTCCACCTCTGTGCCTCTCTGCAGAGACCTCTTGGGTTGCCAGCTGCCACTGCCACCGCCACTGCAACTGTGTGTCCCCAGGCTCCAACAGCTCCTCTTGCAGGGTGAATCTGGCTCCAGGCTAAGGCACCACCAGCTACCACCTTCTTCTTCCTTTAAGTTTTTCTTTTTTCTCTCTCTGTGGGCTTCAATTCACATATTACATTCTTCCTGGGTCCAGGGGACCCACCTTCCTTCTTGTCCTCCCCATGATGCTATATTCCAGCATCTGAACTGTTTCTCTCAGAGAGTCTGTTTACTCTGCTGCTTACTGTTCCACCATCTTCCCAAAAGTCAGTGTTGCACTTCTTAATGTGAGTTGGATATGCTAGTCCCTTACCTGTTCAATTGTATGATTTAGTATGAATCTTGCACTAAGATCAGGCTGATACAGGAATGAAATGAAAAAAGGAAAAAGGCAAGATAGCAGTGTTTTTTTGGTTTTGTCAAGTTTTCTAAAATGAAAAATATGTAACAAAACCAAATTTATTACATTTTACTTGGAAATAGCTGGTAATGAAAATCAGGTGATAATGGAACAGTAATGGTTATTCAAAGGCAGTCATTTCTACTTGTAAATTAACACGATGTGAGGAGGAGGAACCATTTTTTAATTTGTGCTAGTAGTTTGTAGTAGTTTACGAATGCAAGTATACATGACACTAATGTAGTCCAGTATAGAATTTGTACTAAGCAAATTCTGACTCAGCACAGAGCTCTGCCTATAGGTACTGGTGAATGAATCAGATACTTTCATCGTTTCATTGCCTAGGAATATGTATTTCAAGATTAGTTCAGATCTGTTATGACTACTTTTTTTCTTCTATCTGCAGTTGTTGTATTCACATCTTAATGACTTAATGAGTTTTCTTGCTGCTTATACCACTTCTAATTTTCCCACTTATAGTTATACACCTTGGTTTGTATGAGTTATCACCATGACATTTTAGGAAGGGGGAGTGTTGTGGGCTGAATTTTGTTCCCCGGAAGTCACATATTGAAGCCTAAACCCCTAATATCTCATAATGTGATTATATTTGTAGTTAATATTTTTCCTTCCTTCCTCCCCTTCCTTCCTTTCTTCTTTCCTTCCCTCCCTCTACTTCCTTCCTCCCTCCCTCCCTCCTTCCTCTGTCTCTGTCTCTCTTTTCTTTCTTGTACCAGGTAAAATGGTTCATAAGTTTTTATGTACTCAGTGATTATGGAAAATTAATAGTAAGCATTTATTTCTTTGACTGGTTTTTATTATGCTGGCTGATTACAAAAGTTTGGAATCATTCTATTTTCTTTTCAGCATCTAAAATTTATTTATAAACTTACATAGAATATTGATTAAATTTAAAATTGGCAAAAAATCAAAAGTTGATTATAATCTATAGCTTCTAAATAAAGCATGGTAAAATATTTTAAACACACAGGGTCCTGAACAAATTATTTGTTGATTAAAATAATGTTTAATAGTTCTGTTATTTCACGATTAAGAGTATTGACTTTCTCTTTTCTTTTTTCTTTTGAAAAGAATACAACCAAACAAAACAAAACAGTGTAAAGTCAATCAAAACAAGGCAATGAACATGGTACATGACTTTTAAACAGGGTAAAAAGCAATTGGTAAGGCTACCATAATACCTCTTGTTATCTGCAGTATACCTGCCCATACCATCAGGGATAAGTAAAATCAAACAAAATACAACAAACTAAAACAGTAGAAACAAAATAAAACATAACAAAACAAACAAAGCAAAACAATGTCAGCAATACAGAATTTTAAGATATTAGCAAAACAGCATTGACTACTATAATATTTGTTGTCTTCAGAATAGTTGCCTACACCTTCAGACATATTACAATCAAACCACACAGAATAGAGTAAAATCAATCAAAACAAACAATGAAAGCCATACAGGGTTTCTAAACAAGATAAGTAGACATCCTCCATGGCTGCAATTATATATTTTGTTATCTTTAAAATAGCTGTCCAGCCAGACGTGGTGGCTCACGCCTGTAATCCCAGCACTCAGGAGGCTGAGACAGGCGGATTGTTGTGAGTTCGAGACCAGCCTGGGCTACAAAGTGAGCTCAAGGTCAGCCTGAACGGCATAGTGAGACCCTGTCTCAAAAACACAAGGGCCAGGGATCTAGCTCAGCAGCCTAAGTGCCT